>JAVTVY010021982.1:0-97272 GCA_036873755.1 Hanleya hanleyi
GAATATCAATGTAATGAGGGAATTTGTCCTTAAAATAATAATGAAGTGAAAGACAGAACAGCAAATATGTTAAAAGATTAACCTTCCGTTATACAAGAATTCTGTTGATTAGTATGGCCTTTCTTATTCGCTTTTCCCAAGCCCACGTTGATAACATCACACCTTAGACATATGCTCCCGTCCGTCTTTTTCAGTTGGCGTCAAAAGCAGTCGGCACATAGCTACATGCTGGAAGTAATGTCTGCTGCTGGAAAATGAAGCCAGAGATGCTGTTGGGTCAGACGTTAGATTTAACAGCTGTTTTATTTATACGTACAGTATTGGCTGTTGTCTGTTAGAAGAGCGTGTCGGTGTGATGGATAAGAGTGTCCTGCTGATCAGTGTCCCTTTTCATGTCCTTTTCTATTGCAACCAAGGACGGACACTTGTCCCCAATGTGGAGAAAATTGTCCTAGCTGGGTTGGGAGATAGGACCCGGACACTCTTAGCCGCCGGACATTCATAGCTTTCACACTGGTCGTGACCCAATAGCCACATGTTACGCTTTAGTATACTTCTGGTTCTACCTGGTAGTTTAATATTAGGTTATTATACAGTGCTTTGTACAATATGGATTGGTATTGTACAAGTCCATGTTGTGATGAAAACCCGTATTGGACGAGACATGGACGAGTACAATATCAATCCATATTGTTCAAAGCACTGTATAATGACCTATTTACTATACAGGTCATCGAAATAGTAAACTAAATTACTTGTTATTGATTTTTTTACAATATAGTTTTGTTACATTAAACAACATAACACTAATATGTTCAACTATAACAATAAATTCAACTACAGGACCCGTAAATTCCTAGAATGCAATAGACTCTAAATCTGTAATTCTGCAAATATCATGTTAATCCATTATCAGTCTCTACTTTACGAACTCCATTTGAGACAAATTTGACTGACTGGATAATGTAACTTTGACTTTAGATAAATAATGATATTTAAGATATTTCCCAGATGATGGAGCGAGAAAATAGGTTTTTCAACTTTTTGTAGCTTCATTTTGGCCCCATAACAAAAGAGTTACCTCCCTTAGAAAGCTTACAATATGAATTCAAGACGGCATTTTGGGATCCAATATGACTTTGGGTATTGTACGGTCACGTGGTGCGATTGAAATGAATTGATTGGATCAGAGGGCATAGCTGTATAATAAGAGTGTTTACAAGCATTCCGTAATGTTATACAACGAAGCGAGGTAGAGAATACACATCATAACTAGAAATAGATGAGACCAGTTTCTAAAGTAGCAAGAAAAAAAATCACTATGAGCCTATGTTATGGATCGATCAAGAACGCGAAAACTAAGTCTAAAGTTTATTGGGATTTCGATCAGAATTAA
Organism: Hanleya hanleyi; assembly: GCA_036873755.1. NCBI lineage: Eukaryota > Metazoa > Mollusca > Polyplacophora > Lepidopleurida > Hanleyidae > Hanleya > Hanleya hanleyi. The sequence goes on from JAVTVY010021982.1 coordinate 1,397, forward strand.
GATTTTCTTTCCACTAAAATTAGTTTTATAACCCGATGCGTAGTCGATATTCTGCTGGTTGTAAATTTCTCTTGGAAAGCAAGAACCGACCTCTAATATTGATATCGATTTATTCATATTACTTCATTAGGGTTAAGTATTCAAATAACAGGAAGTCTCTCCCTCAGGGCTAACTCAGTCGGAAGACTACTGACGTGAGCGCTTCTTCAGTTACAACGATCTATTACACATGAGCCGGTAAAAACCGCAATTTTCAGTTTAGAGGAAAGCAAGTATAAAACTGACAGTAAATGGAATAAGTGCGCGTCAAAGTCGACAATCAGTGGCTGAAGTTTGCTGTTCACATTCAATCCTCATAATTATATCACACCTAACTCAGCATCCCTTATCATGGTCCGTATGACAAAGCCGAACCATAACCGAAAGCAGGTCTTCTGTAACGAACACCAGTTCACTTATTGGTTCCGAATGACATTAGTGGCCCCAGGTAGATACTTCAGTTAGGAAGCTATTGTTTGAGTCTTTGTGCAGTTGGAAAGCCTCAAGTCTAGACATATTTTTGTCCCCAGACTTGGCAATTATATGCAATGTTTCGTAATTCTTACATGGAGTATGAACCTGGCTTATGACCGCTCCGAACATGCCCATATTTGAGGAAAAGACCGCAACGTGTCGTTTATTTCTTCTCTTTGATTGTTTTGAATACAGATATCTGTGTATGTGTTTGTTTTGATTTAGGACAGGCCCCCGTGCCAGTTCCTCCCCGACATCAAAAGGATTGTCCTCCACATTAATTCGCCTTGCGTCAAAATATAACGAGATTCCACAAATACGACCGTTCATTGACTGTTATTTATACACAAACCGTAAAAGCACTAGTTGCATAATGCAAGCGTCCATGCAGAGTATACAGGCCTGCTCATGGAGAATAACAGATCCCAGTCATTTACAATACAGTTACCAGGCGTTCTGTTTTGGTTCAGCCGAAGTTATTGCGTTGATTCTATTGTTTTACATTGTTTCTCATTCGGATTTGAATTTTATATACATTTGTTCAGGAATGAAACCTATCGAAATAGCAAGAGATACCACGTATTGTTCAATCACGGAGAGGTGGAACTTCATGATGTTCCATGGTAACATAATATCTTTGAATAATTAAATTTCCCCCGTATTGTTCGTAAATCCGGCAATTTGATTGGCTGACTAGAGCTCAATTTTTCGGTTTTTACTTCAATGAATCTAAAAATATCTGTGCCACGCCCACAACCGCACTACTTTTTCGCTAAAAATAGCGTTGAATCACCGGCCGTGGAGTGTAGGTCTAAAATCGTTTTCGATTTTAGTGCATAATATTGCCAACAAAATTGCCAACTACTAGAAAAAAGGATCAATTCTCTCCATACTGAGACGCTTTTCTCAAAATACACACTGTGCAAAAAAACTGTTTGGAATTTGTGTCTTTCTATTATTGACGAGGATTTCATTCTGTGGACGGCGACAGAACACTGAATGTCGTATCTGACGCCTATACTTTGTAAAACAATTTGATCACATAAATACAAGCGTCTAGTCCGTCATTCAATATTCAACCGTCGTCTTTTAAGGAATTTCCGAGCCCATAATCCATAGGCCTATTCAATATAACAGCATTAGCACCAATTAAAAAAAAAACTTGTCTGTTATATATACACATAGGCTAGATCTTGCACGCTACGCTCGCATTTTGCTGTCAGCATGCGATATGTACTGCCAAATTTGAGAGTGGAGGTGCTCAATGATAGTGGTGTCCAAATTCACCACTGGATACAATAATCTGACAAATATTCATGTTAGAGATTGAACATGGTAACATTTAAAGTGCAAATATACACGTTCCATAGCTGCAAAATACAGCCCAATTTCCACGTGATACTATATCACGAAAGACCATAAAAAACGTCGGGTTCTGTTCTAGGTCGGTACAAATCCGGCGTTAGATTTCCCGAAATACACTTCTTTCGTCTCCCAAAAGCTACAGGGATCAGTTAATTGAATTGCACTATTAAACATAACTAATGCAGATAAGTAGAATTTCTTGTAGGAAAGAGCAATGTACTTGCCGGCATAATAGCATCTGATACCAAATTAGTGATAGTTACTCGGTTCTGACCTTCCCCTTATGAATTAAGAAGAGTGCGGAATCATGTTACAGGCGACCTGAAGTAATTCATTTAATAGTTACCGTTTTCCTATTGGGATCATGATCTTGAACTATTGTCTGTACCTAACGCATCAAAATAATGTGCAAATTTGGCTTAGGCAATTCAGCGTTAACGGAAGTTTGAAATTAAACTTTGGTCTGTTTTTGATCTTGTCGTATACTTTTCAGCACGGGTTTCGTAATGTATCAAAATTATGATACCTAGAGCTAATGCTATATTTTCAATTACATGGAAATGTGATTTTGGTTCAATGTGTCATATTTAATACATATAAAGAAAACCAAGCTGAAATGCATACGAATGTTTAAAAAACCGGATGAAAGCCTTTACTCCCGTTTACACGTCTCCTTTCACTTCACTTATATGTGTGGTAATTTATAGAATATCACTTTTTCTGTACGAAACGTGTTTTTTTGGTGAAGAATTGAAGAAATTATTATTTGGCTTCACTAATGTAAACTGTAAGGAATTGTGCTTGTATGAACCTCAAATTGTGCGCTTTTAACATTCCCAATGTATTAAAGGGGTGTCTGGAGATGCCATAGATGAAAAATCTTTCTTTTCTGATAGCCTCTACAAGGTATGTGATATCACTGGAATAATTCAAGCCATTGGAAATCCATGCGCATGTTTTCAAAGCTCTTTGGCATAAACATCGCCTGAGTTTCTCAGCAAAATGTTTTGAATTACCCCGAGTCATCCACAAGCGAGCATTTGATGCATGCGCCACTACAATGTTGATATAATCTTGGGTTACTAGAGCAAAGATCCGAGGATCATCCTAAGCATATATAGCTGAATGGTCGCAGCTGGAATCTTGTTATGTAATGCTCTTTGTCCGCCTGCGAAATGCAGATGTGACAAACAATATCGATTGATGCTTGAAATTGGGCTTTCGAATGTTTTTTACTTTTCGTGTACATTTGATATTACATTGAAATATTAATTTGGTTCAAAGTATCACGTTTGTGATACATTAAAAATACATGCTAAATGTAATGCATGGATTTTCCACCTCAGAGCTGTAGTCCTTTCGTGCATCCATTAACAAGTCGGAAAAAGACAATTGGACTAAAATCATCATTTAAATAGATATATTTTCACTTTGATTATTGATCAAAATCGAAGGTAATTTTTTATTCTGTTAATATTGTATTTTAATGCTGGGTATTAAGTTTGATGAATCTGGACAATTCAAATTCAAATGATGTATTTCCAATTCAAGCAATTAATTTGAATGCTCAGATTGTGAAGTATTTCAATAGCAAGATTTTATCAAAACCTAAATTGATTTTATTCCTATATGAAAGCAGTTCAAATTTGAATGATGTATTTCAAATTCTGATATTCCTATATGAACATGAAATTGAATTTGAAAGAATTTTGAAAAATTAGAATGTACCCGCGCGTAAAAGATGATTTGATGGTTGATAATGACTCAAATTGGAGTTTCGCTGTTTTTAATTTTTGTCTTGAGAGTTTACAGTAGCCCTAAATATTTTGACTGTATGAAACATAGAGTTTTGTGCAGTTTCGAAGAAATAAATGTATGGCTTCATCAGCGTAACTGCTAATATAGATTTTCCTATGTTTATACGTCGCTTCTTCTCTTAAGCACTAATATATTTGGTAAAACTATAAGCTTACAAATTGAATGTTCATCGTGTGAATTATGTGTTCTACGATTGCATTTCTATTATGCTTTTAGTACTGAACCTAGAAGACCTATTTAATTAATGTTATTTCAAAGATTATCTTTTTGACACGAATATCGCAATTTATATAAAAAACTGTGAAAATATCTAAAATTGTATCTGCTCTTGATACATTTACAATCAGCCTGTATTTAATGTGGTTCAGCGGCAACGTTTTTGCAACTTAAGGGTGCTGATACCCCATAAATTAAGCTACGGCAACGGCAACAACAGTACAATCAACAGTTATATAATCGTTTAACCAATTACGATAATCCAAGAAAAACAACTTCTAATCTCTACATTTTTGTCGATTCCCATCTATATGTGCTTAGAAAGACAAGATGATTTTGATCATTACATAAAGATATCGATTCCTGGTTACTTCACACTGAATAAATGCGTCAGATCTGCCATGCAGTGGGCAGTCTTCGTTTAATAAAAGTTTCATTATCCATTAATAATGTTTCATTAATAATATTAGAACCTAAAATAAACATAAACGATAGATAAAAAGTAAATTGGAGTTTCTTGGAAGAGAGAAGCAGTACAATGTTGCAGACAAGATCAGTTGTTCTCAATGATGCCGACACGATCAGTTGCGACACCTATGAAATAATAATTTCTTGAAAATCAGTTCATTAATTTCGCCCTTGATCGAGAATTGATCTGTTCAGAGAGAGAAACATTTTCCGGATAATCGGCAATGCTGTGGAAGAAACTGTTAATTTAAGTAGTGAAGAGGTGCATGTGATTCATGTTCTACACTTCGTTAACAATTTCCCTACATTTTTCGAACGTTATCATACAAACTTTGATACAAAGTTGATATTTCATCATCAGTAATTCAATGGAAACCTAAAATTCACGTCGTTTCAGTGATGGGGTTTTATCTGGGTAGTGATATACATACTTTTGGCAAAACAAAAGTAGATGAGATAGGTCTGCTTTAACGTATGTAGGAGGATGGAAAGTACTATTTCGAAATCTAATTTCGGTGACCGGTCATATCTCGATCGCCAATGAATTTCCATACTGGGTTAATCGATATAAGACATACATGTATTGCTATCGTCGTGTTTATGGATATGTGTATATCTGGTATTAAAAAATGCAATCGGAAGAGATGCTTCGATCTGTGGTAAAGAACTTTTGCGACAATATCTTATGCTATGATCTATGTAGTGTGTAAAGCCACCGTTACTAAATTCAAGTTCTATTATTAACTCGTGCCGGTGATAGACTTGAAAGAATGTTGTTTCAGGATACGATCAATGAAAACTCTTTACCGCTTTTCTCTGGCAAGACAGGTTTTTAGACGTTTTCAATGAATGCATTTTATGCCTATTTCGGATTGGTGCTTTCGAGTATTGAAGTGGAAATTTTTTTCGTAGACGACGGTTGATTACTGCATGTCGGACCTGAAGCGTACTCATTATAATGAACTTCGCTGGTTGTCTCTGACTAATATTTTTTTGTTCTGACAAATGGAAGATTCCGAAAAGTTCAATGGATATTAAACAAAAGGTTATCGGTTCAAAGATATCTTTGCTCGTTCAATCTATATACTACTTCACTGTGTCGGGGAACTAACAACAGAGGTTAATTTCTCAACGGTTTTGCTTTCGTTGACAGAGATGTATGTGCGGACAATAATACGTATTCCTGGAATTTATCTTCGTGTACAGATTTATAAACAAGCTGAAAGAGCTCTGTAAATTCTAAGTGTTGTTGAACATTCAACATAAAAAGACGTTGAGGTTGAATGGCGATTTACATTCTCAAATAGTAACACTTTCTCTTAACGTTAAATTAATACTATTCGCTCTCGCACGGCGTTGTATACTTAGTCGTCCACTGGGACCCCTTTCGATGGTATAGCAAACAGGAATAATTGCACACGAGGGAAACGTGATTTCATTTCCGACCACGCATAGCGATAAAAGATTAATCTCTTCCGACATCAAATCTACCTGGCAAAAATCTACCACACGAAGCTAGTAGAAGTTATAACATGAATCATTTTATTTGGGGACCAGCAATGAATCATTTTTGCGTTGGTGTACCAGGCATCTCGAACGTCGATTGTACAGTAAAATTTTGGAATTCAACTGGACTCGCAGAAGAACTTATAAATGGAACAGGTTATAGGAATAAGTACGTGACACTGAGCTAGTAAATATTTTTGCTGATGGTCGTGGATCATCATTTTCATGTTACGGCTGAATATTGAAAGTCGTATCTGACACCCACTATCGAACTCAAGATCGCTTCAACACCAGGTTGTCCGGTATCAAGTATCATGTTTTCATCACTGATTGGAAAAGGACACTAGCTTGTAATGATATAACATGCCTGAGTGTGCACCTACCACTAGAAGTAGATTGTATAATGCTTTTTGCATCTGTGGAAGGTTTCAATGCTACAGAGACAAGCATCTATAAGTAGATCTTTGCAAATGTGTGGCAAAATGACATATTGATATAAGTTAGGTTGAAGTCGCCTATCAATCAATAAATTAGAGGGATATCGAGGACAAACAAACAGATATTTGTAAGTGTTTGGCAAAGGGAATAAACGCAAATTTAAAGTGTATGGTGTCTTGTATACAAAATATCGACATAAAGCGAGGTGTGGTCAGTCTGCCACAATAACAATCGCCGCATGTCATATGACTTCATTTATACTGTAATTCTAAAATTATCAATGTGGTAACCTTCACGATTGTCGCGAATGTAAATACAATTTGGCAGGAGCTCTCTATGCATGGAGTCGAGAGGTGAAAATGTCAATAAATGCACACACGACCCAGTGCATTTCCTTGCCCAAGCCCAATTTAATGGTAAGGAATAGCTAATATTTTTCCAGAATACAACAAATGGAAACATAATTTGTAGGTTTGTTCTATACTCGTGGGACCTTTATTCCAGGGATATAAAATGATAGACCAGCTGCAGTGCAACGAATGGGTTTACAAAGCCGGGTTGAATAGCCTCTAGTAGGGTAGACATGGACCTCTGAAATTTAGTGAAGTATGAAAGAATATCGCGTTTCAGCAAGGTTTTGACCCCCGGTTGGAGTACCAACAATGAAATATTACGTAAGAAAGTAATTGGTCAGTTGTTATAGAAAACACTATCTTGTATGATCATGGTAATTATGGTCAATGTGTCTTCGAGTTCTTGAATAACTGCATATTAAATAAGTGAATTTGTTCAAAATCGAGGTGAAAACAACACATTTTCTCTCTCTAAGCCAGTCCGGAACCATAATAAACTTTTATGAAACTATTTTGTCGTCTAAATAGGTAATTGTAGTCGAAAGAATATTTTGGCTCTCGATTAGCGCAACGTCCGTTTAATGCTTATTTGAACTGACGATGAGTGAATTTATGAGAAAATCCAGATAGAGGTTCAAGTCAATCCAAACCAGAATTTTAAGGCTAGCAAACAGAAGAGTGGTGTGTTCGTGTGCGCATACGGGGTTTATCATTCAAGGAAAAAATCGTCCCAGACAGACAATGATGTCTCGTTCTTGACTTAAACGCATCCATGTATATTACATGTGCATGCATATACATATCGCGCTTCACTATTAACAGCAAATTACATGATGTAAATCCCACTGTATTAGCATTACAGATAAAGATCGGGATGGCAGTACAACTTTCCGCCAGCACATTTGTGTCCATTTCTGTTGAAAGTAACCCACTAATTACTAACGTAAACGAGGAGTTTAGGCGTTCGAAGTCACGTGTCAGGCTTAACTGTCCCATGTACAATCGTTAGACTTGCTCAGTGTATAACAGACAACTGCATCAGTCCGCGATGTTACACAATCAGACAGTCTCCATTAAACTGGACTAAGACTAGATGTATAAATGTGGATTTATACATGTCAATGACACATGCCTTCACCGCTTTATTGAAAACATAAGAGTGGACTTAAGGATGGTCCAAGTAATCGAGAAGCAAGTACGAGCAGTCCGCGGGTAACTGGTGAAGGATCTGTCAATGAGGTTATGACAAGAATAGCAAATGGTAGTATGAACCAATGGACGACCTCGGACTATGAAATGGCAGACAGCAGTGAGTGAGTGAGTGAGTAGGATTTAACGTCGTTTTCAAAAATTTCTTCTTAGTCATATCACGACGTCGCCTACATGTACCAGAACACGAGAGTGTCCACAGTTACTATTATCCTGGATACTGGTCAGCCCAGCCAGTACAGCACCCGATCACCCATCCCAAGTATTGACCGAGCTCAACGTTGCGTAACTTCGGTGACCTTACGAGAACCGGTGTGCCCAACGTGATACACCGTTCTGACAGACAGCAAGAAGTATGGAGGCATGTGACGTCAGTTAAGGAAAGAGATTGCATGACCATTGCAAGGGGTTTTCGATGAACGAGATTGCGCCACAATGGTAGATATATATGGCAGAAAGATGTAACATGAGTCACAATCAAAGCTATATGACACGGTATAAGACTTTGACTTGCACTGGCCATTGCTGCTAATGTGTTAACCATGCAGTGTATTTTTGAGAACTCATCAAGAGGAAGTGAGTGAGGGCAGTCGATGGCGTATATTATTTGACCATACAGACGCGGACGAGGTTGACAATAGTTACCAGCTGCGTTCAGTTTCTTGTTTAAAAGAGTTCGACACTAAATAAAGAATTCACGCAATATTGTTTTATGCTCAGTTGGAAAAGTGGGAACAAAAGCGAAATGCAGTGAGTGTGACATATTCCCGGATAGAATAAATAATCCACTCATCACGGTGGCTGACAAAGACCTGTCCATGTACATTTTAATATAATTGAGTACCGGCAGTTTCAGAAATGAAATGTCAATCTGCCAACGAAAAATACATATTACAACACATATAAGGGAAGTGGGAAGAGGTGCCGACATACTAGGTTCATGTCAGTTGGGAAAGCCTGATTATTTCAGGAAATGAAGAGGCAAGTGACATCAGATCGGATGACAACCACAACAAGAACTGTAAGGTGAGACAGGTCACCTTGACATATTTTGTGGTGTACGTGTCAGTCGTGCGGAATCTCCTAATAGAAATTGAGCATCAATAAAGTACATGTAGAGAAACCACAGCAGGAAGACTACATTTTCTTGGTAAGACGGACAATGAAAGAGATCAGGTAGAGCAGCTGAAACAGATATGGAAATGCGAATAGATATAATGCGATTATTTAACAGAGATAATTTACCGATAAGACTGTGGTCGTAGTTGGCAATAACAAACCAGCCCGACCGAGAGAAATCTAAGTACAGACGTCATATCCAACACGCAGTATTCAGCCGTCGTCAACAAAATAATTTCTACTTCAATAATCGAAAACAACACGGTAGACAGCACCAACTCCAAATAGACATGCAATGAAACTGGTTTCCTGCAAGCAAGAAGCGGTCAACAGCTTTCGTTGCTGGCAGCAAAGCATACAATGCAATACAATTTGTATCATTGAAAAGTTTTCTTTACTCCAAATGGATTTCCAGTACGTTGCCCAGGTTATAATGTAAACAGTCACGCTTTGATTGCGTCCCTTCATTTTAACACAATGGAGATGTGACCACGAATCAGCTGTTCAAGTTACACAAAACGGAAGATGCAAAGGACCAGTAGAAAAGAACAAAAGACGGAAATGGCGTATGGACAAGATGCAGCAGATGTGTGTGAAGATGGCAACCGACAAGAACGTTCAGATCTCTTTTATTGAACAATTTACAAAATTTGTAAAATCATGATCGGGACCTGGTAACTAAGTGTCTCGACTGCAATGTGTATGTACAATTTACAAATATCGCAAGTGCGCACGATTCTTGTCGAATCTGAGCGTAAGTCTTTTTGATAAGATCACATCATGAAAACATTAGCCCAAATGTGACAACGTTTGTTTTGTAGGGTTATAAAAAATTCATGTAACGCTTTGAAAAAATTCTTTTTGATAACGTGACTAAAACAGAAAATGAAGTTTGACAAAATGTTATTACAATGATTTCTAACGAAATTGATGATGTTAATGAAAAATGGGTTTGAAACCTTTTGATAATGTCGCAAACAAATTGTGCCAAACAACTGTGCGAAAAAGTGATGTTTTCATAACCTACACATTTAGGTTTTTATAACTTATATTGATAACTTAGTAAACCATCATAAATTAAAGCGCTTTGTGTTTTCAAGAATGAATTACTCTTGTTTACAAGAATAAATGGACGGAGATAAAATACTATGTTTATGCGAAGAGTACTGATCTAATAATTAACGACTGATACAGTAAGTCGGCCAGCGTCATCGTCATGTCTCGGTGCAATTGCACTTCGCACCCCCAGCAGATTTAAGAATTTCCATCACATTAACGTGTAATTGTTCACCTGTCCGATTTGAATTGGATCTCGATATTCCAAGACTTTCTTGGCGTGTTGCCGTTTTGTTCATCAACGGATCCCATCAGTCGCTGCGGGGAACCGGGAAAATACCAATAGAGAAACCACACTTGGAGGCTTTTATCTTGTATCTTTTAAACCATAATGATTAATTTCCCCCTACTCTTGTGTGTGTAAAAAGCCCACGTGTTCACTCGAAAGACCAACTACTTCGGTTGTCCTAGTCGAGATGCTACGCATACAGTGGTTTGGTGTACCAGTTCTGCCTTGATTGTAAGGTTGCCAACCCGAGTAATCGTAAGAACAATGTTATGTGGGTTATAATTTCTAATAATCCCTGCGAATCAATATAGAGATTAAAGCCTGACCTCGTTACATTATCGTGGTACCTTAACTATCATTCGATCATAATTTAATTGGATTCTAATTCCATGATACTCGCGATACCCTGATTGTATGGTCGCTACCATACTCACAAAATCCCCGTTTATATCTTATTTCACCGAATTCGTAGAAAGATTTAGGATTATCGAACTTTCTACCTGTGTACGTGCTGCACAACACGCAAATTTGAACGCATTGTCCGCAAAATCAGGCCAATATGCAGTTGTCTTATGATTCACAGAAATGGATATTGATTCATATCTGACAGAAAAATAATACAATATCGACCTAGAAGATATACACCTGCCGATCCAACTTCCTCCTGGTGTCTGGACCGGTCAACCGGATCGACTTCAGGTGTATATGACTTGTAAACCTAGAAGGGAACCCACAACGGACATTTATAAAAGCACCAGAGCATCACGACATATCTTCCATTTTCAAAACATTTGATAGGTCAATTCAAATTTTCAAATGGAAATCCAGCATATTTATTGGCTGGTGAAGAAAATTGGATAAAAATCCAGCCAATCAAAGAGAAGAATTCTCCATGAAGAATTTCCGCTTCCATAATCGAAAACCTAAATCATAAGGTCATATTAGCGCCAATCTTTACGCAGCATGAATTACATAATACACACAAGCAAGTTTACTGCAAGAGAGTGGCGGTGAACAATTTCCAATAATTTCGTCAAGCTATCATGATTTTCTTATCACCATATCCGTATCACTGATCTGTATTCTGTTTTTCGAATTGATTCTGAAGTCGTAAAGCACGTATACGAATGGAGTAACCATTTCTCAACAAATTAAAATTCATTTGCTTGCCGATATTTGCGGACGTGCCGATCGTCGTACAATACAACTGCTACATGAATGATATTATAACATACGCAAGAGTCAATATCTGGGAGATATTACCTAAATTTCTGGTCAATGAGAAATGATAAGACAAATGGAAAAAAAGAAACGATTTCGTATTCTGCATTTTGCTTAGTAAATTTATGCCTGACAGAATGCGCGGTATGCATAGATGGTAGGTGCATAATAATAAATCAGCAAATAGATGGGGAAAAGAAGCAATGAACAAAATAATTCACGGAACCGGGCGACAACAGGGAACATAACTTGACGAAGAGCGACCACATTCACGAAAAGATATAAAAGATTGGATTCATTTGGGAAGTTTGACAAATATCACCTTGTCATCGTATGAACGAGAAAAGTAGATTGATAGTTACTGTACATATGGAGCATAGAGCTTATTGAATAATCGAAGCTGCAGGTTGAATAATGAGCATTAAATAACTTCGTATATATTCAGATATGAATATGCATGTGATTGTTTACTCATTCTAATTTAGTATTCACATATATTTGGAACTGAGGTGATTTTATTTTGGACATTAAATCGGGCAAAGCTCCCCGGTTTTTTTTCACGAAATATCAGACAATTGAAATATATGCATAACATCTTCCGGTGTGTGTGAACAGATTGCGGTAACAGACACCGGCAGCCCCAATAACCCATTGTCGCAAAACCCAGGGTTAGACCAGTTTTTCCAATACGGGTTGTCTCTATATCAATTTGCAAATGAACATATTCTTTATTGTCTTTTTTTGTCAAATATCACATAGATCGATACCCAATACGAGTAAGTATGCATATAAGAATAGTTCACCACGATCAGTTCATTTGAATGCCACTTCAATGTTGATCATAACAAATCGGACTGATGCATAAATATCAGGGTCAAACTTCCCCAAATGTACTTGCGTCTGGCTTCAACAGCTCTTGGGATTAGATTAAATGGTATTACATTTATAAAAAAAAAACACTTAATGGAGATTTGTCGATAGGAACACCGCACTTACCCTTGTGATAATGGCTGATACATAGTACGCTACTTTCGCTCGGCTTCGACCTACCCCACAGGAATTAATGAATGATGGCAAAATGTTCTTAAGGGTTACCCGAACCAATCCTGTTGATTTACTTCGCTTTTCCCAATGGACAAATGGAGATCTAGATACCGCCACATTATGTCATCTTTTTTGGTACACGGCAACATGGCAATCATAACAGAAGAATTCTGCGCAATGAAACAGCGACCAGTAAGGAAATACTATTTTCATTAACTGTTAGATTCTTAGTTACCAATAGCAGCCAAAATGAAACGGCATTTAAAAGTAGAAGGCATTCAAGCATTTGGATCCACGACATTTTCCCCTATCGGCATTCCCCCCACGACAGTTTGCCCGCGACCTATTCCCTCAATGACATTTCTCCCAGCACTATTTTCTCCTCCAATATATTATAATTAGTTATATTTTGAGCCTGTTTACGGGTGTTATCTTTCTTTCTGTTCCGAACGCTCAAGACCGATTCCTGTGCCAATGTTCAGGCCGGATGAACGCTGTGTTGTGCGTGCAAGATAAAACTAGGGTTCAACATGTGGGACCACGACTGGGAGAGACGATTTTGAAAAACACATCAGTAAGCTTAATTATCATTTTAGATAAAGCTAGAATATTACAGAATGGGATTAGAGATGATATTCTAAACAAAAGTTAAAATATTATTCAGGGGAAAGTTCTTAAAGAGTTAATCGCCTGAAAATCTCCACATGATGAAGTTTGTCAAAAATAATATAAATAATCGATCAGTGGAATAAGTGATGTATATTAATGACATTTCATAAAATGTCCTTCCGCTCCTTCAGCGGCGTATTTCCCATACGTTCGCTATATACGAAAGCTAAGAAGGCTACAGGCGGGTCATAGGCGTTGAACCCAGCCTTTATATTGAGCACGCAACACAGTGTTCATCCGACACGAAAATTGACACAGGAATCGGTTTCAAGTATTGGGGAAGAAGAAAAACACGGAAACATGTTCAAAATTTCACTAATTATATTATATGAGAGAAGATCGCTGGGGGAAATGTATTTGAGGGGAAATGTTGATACACCCACGCATGTATGTAGAGAGAGAGAGAGACAGAGTTGAGGACGATCCAATAGCCAATAACTTAGTAATCCAACACATTACAACATACACACATTAAAACTTATGCAACAAACCGATTTCTCTCAAATAACGCAAGCCGCAGTCCTCTCTCACCTGACTAGAAAGATCTTCCAAAGTAGTCGCTGATAAAAATAAAATCTTTTGCGATCTATGTGGTCGATAAGAATGTTTCACTGTGATATGTATCTATGTTTACTTACTTTATACTGAAAATAGTTTTATACCAACATCGTTCTCAAAGAAAGAAACCGTTTTCACCCCGGATCAGGTAGATTCATCACGGTTATAGCAGGTTTCGAAACATAAATCAATCTTGTTGACGAGAAACCCCATAAAAGGATTAACCTTGGTAGGAATATGGAATAAAGCTGAAAACAAAAGTTACTGTGCGTTTGAAGAGCAGGGGCCTAACAGGCACTACGGGCAACGTTGTGGGTAATACTTTCGAAATACTGATCAGCGATGCGGATTTGTTATTTGGAACATCATGGTGTCCTGGTGGCATCATGGAAAACTGCTGACCGCTTCTCTTTTTTTTCCGGAAATAAGCCTATGTTTGTGTATACTTTGAGTTTTTTTTATCTGGTACTAGTGTGATTATGTGAATTAGGTCGTCACATTATGGACGCGGAAATTCTAGACGCTTGTGTATGGTATTTACATCATTAAATAATTCCCAGGATTTGTTGGTGGTCATAACCTTGAAATTTAACAACAATATCAATACCCGACACATCGCTTCCCACTAATGCATCCACATAAAAATGTAATATTCAGTAGTTTCGTGATTTGTTTTCTCCCCAGTGACCTTGACCTATGACCATTCCAGCTCAGTAGGTTAGATGCTTGTCCTAAGTTTGAGGTATTCCTGAAGTCGGATCACAATTCACATCCTTGGACTGGGGTAATAGCACAAACATTGTTTTCAATCATTTCCCGATTGGGGGGCAAGAGTGGCGTTAACCTGAATGATTTCTTGATTTTTGAGTCTGTGACCTTTGAATATAGTTCCAACTTTGTTCTGCGACACATTATCTCCGTCTCTTATATACACTCGCAAAAATACCATTTTCAATGATATCTGATTTTTAGGCAGCAATGACCGTGACCTTTGAACTTAATGACTTCTGCGTAACTCCGTAGTTATCCTGATTGATGACCGATTCATCATGCTGTTTTGCTGGCATCATTAAACTGTACTGACCGCTTCCATCCTACAAGGAATTAGCTTTTATGGAAATAGTTGTCTATTTGACGTCGGATCAGAGAGTTTGAGCCGAAGAAGATATTAAACAATTTTAAGACCATATTTTTTCTTCAAATCCGTAACATACCGAATAAAGTTTCTCTTGGAGTGGACGCGATTGTTTGACGATACGATTACACCTTCACCATTCAATGGTAGTGAGGGAATATAACGGAGTATCAAAGAAGATATCACGTGATAACACACGCCGATATTGCAACTGCATTCTATACGCATGTATCTTTTGTGGGCAAACACAAAAAAAAGAAGTCTGGATCTTGAATTGATGAGGCTTACGGGATCTAACTCCGGATAATTCCATCTAACTTGACAAGTCCTCTGTCGTGAAAGGCCATATACCTGGAGCTGGGCTCCATTATGAACTGAAAAGTGTTATAAGATTCGAGATTATGTTGTCAAAGTTATCCCGCTGGCTGTCAGTGTCAATTATCTTTTTTAAGTTAAGCAGGAGTGAACTTCGCGAAATGGTAGTAACTCATTTGTCAAAGATGTTTTTTTTTCGTTCAACGAATAGACAGAGAAAACTTACAAAACACAAAGAATCTCCTCTTTGGTGGATCTAATTATACATGGCAGTATAATGACAGGACCCACGAAGAAGGGTTTGATATGATTTAAGTGTGTATATGACCAGGCCACACTGACATTGACCTAAGATGGTCTCAGGAGGCATCAGGACATGTTTTTGCCAATTTCGAAGTTTTTAGGTCACCCAAGTAGGTCAAATTTTCATCAGAAGTAGGTCAGCTCTGAAGTTGCTGGTAACAGTCTCCTAAATGCACGTTCTTGCCAAAAAATCAAAGTTCCAAAGTCAACGGTTCTCCTTATTTTGCCGGAGAAAGGAGTCGGATGGACTGACTCACTCGTTACCGGACAATTGCAATTGAGAGCCTACTTCGTAAGAATTTAGTCGAGGTGGTACTTTAATATACTTGTAGCCACTAGAGTTGTAAGAAGTTTTCCTGTTTTCAGACCTCGATAGTGTTAAAGACATACACAGAATGGCCTAGAATAAGTTTAACGATATTATAAAAGAGTACAATTCTCTCGGTATATCCCTACAATGTGTTTATACTCCATCAGACGTCCGCTATGCTAATCCATTAAGATGAGTTGTTTGAGCTCACCTGTCAACACAGCCCCCGAGCTAGCTTACATAATCGGCCAAACACGGTCTAATCACGTTAGAGGCTATGATGTTAAAAGCCGTCATTACACAATCTAAGTACTAGTATGAACTGACGAAGAAGATAGACCCATGATCATATTGTCTCATGCACATGCTATATTCCCAATGACTAATACTTCGTTGTGGTCAAACGAGGATATTTCAGAATATCATACATCGGCAAATGGGAATTGTTATCTGTTCAAATTTGCTTTTCCTGACTAAATCGACAGAAACAAGCGAACGACATCAAAGACACCCATGATTCCTGGAATAAACAACACGAACAGATCGGGCTTATTTCTTGAGATGTTTGTCCCTACAAAGACGATATGATGATAAATATGCTCCGTTCAATCATCGTAAAATTAGACACCAGATCAATAGCGTGTAGTTTTCGTTCTAACTTTCCGTGTATTCAGTGTCGTGTACAAATGCATGTTGTACATCGGATAAAACTTTAGACAACAGCAGTATTTGCTATCCTACATCAAACCCTCTGTCCGTGAATGTAGTGAGTGCGTTTACCTCCCCCCAAAACTAATCTAATATAGCTCTCCCAAACGTTACTGTAGATATTATACATGTATACTTCAATTTCGTACAGCTTTTTGTCCACAAACGGTCATGTAGTTTCATATACAGCTAATAATTTGACCATACTGTCATTCTCCAACCCATGTTGAGCACGAGACATTTTAGGTCACCGTAAATGTGCCAGCTGCGTCATCCCATTACGAATATTTCTTCTTTGCTCCAGAAAGAAGGTGGACGCATGAAAAAAATCATTTCGTAAAACTAGCATAGAATTCCAGGCAGTCTTTTCTACAGGTTTTCCATTATGCTGTACCGTAACTCCTGAAACTGTCATATGAACTTGTTTGCTTGTAAAAGTAAATATGTCAACGACTGCTCGAAAACCTTAAGCAGTTTGTTAGTTTGACATGTTTTTCCATCTCATTTCCTTCCCAGACGTGCGAATATCTGAAATTGAATATTAAGGTAGCGGGAGACCTAGCCAAAGGCTCAATATACACCTCTTATCTTCTTGCTTAATTACTCGACAAGCTGTTGACCAATTTTATCATATTATATATTTTCTGAAAGCTGTTTTCGTGGAGAAACTGGATATTATTATTATTTCGCAATTTTTTCAAGACTAAATACTCTACACAACTTTGAACAGTAATATTTTGGAAAAGTATACCCAATTTTTCACAGCACATATCTTATACATGCTTGGTGCAAATTTATTGGAATTCAAGGCACATATTATTAGCTATCTGAACTAGTAAACTGTGCCACAATTTTAATAATTTCGTCATAGATATGATTTTATTCAAGTTTATTTACAAAAAAATGCTAAAGTTAGTAAAACGCGAATATCTAAAAAACTAAAACGAACTTAGAAAATTTGAAGCAAGGTCGACTAGTTCTATATATGCTAAATAAAATTTGAAAATTTCAAGACTTTAGGCCGATAAGTGTGGAAGTTATCAGAGTTGAAAACTCTAGGCCCATACCAAATTCAAAACGGAGAAACCGGCAGAAAACCGAAGTCGAGTACATCTGTGCGACGTTATTCATTTTATAGCCTATACTTCATTAATTTTTCATAGAGTGACAGATAATACTCAGTAACAAATCAGCAAACTTGTCATTTTAAATGATTTTTGTGTCCAAGTCATTACAAAGCTGAAATAAAAACGATTTTTTGCTAAATTTTCCAGTAAGATTCGCCGACGATTGTCATTTTGACACCTCGCGAGTTGTGCACTGCGGGGCACCACGGGACCTGAGTAAATGTCAAGTACTTGAATAGACGTCTCGCTGTAAAGAATCAAGCGATTAGTCTTTGTGAATTACCAGATACAATGGAGAGCATTTGTGTACTAGAAATGTCGATTACAGCAAACAAGATCAGTTATTCATTATTTAATTATTTATTTTAATATCTAGTGCTGCAAATTAACAAAGAAATGTACCGTGAAATTTAAATAAAACATTGAGTTGATGGGCCGCGAAATCCGTATGGGAAGCGGCCCTTAAACTACAATTTCAATCAATAAAAACAAGATCAGACGTGGAAATCCTGACAAGAAAATTCGATTTTTTCATTATGTCTCATGGGCGAACAGAATGAAGGTAATTCTATTTCATTGTGGAATTTATGTTCGTATACTTTGTCCCTTCAATTCTCCATTTATTTTATATCGCCAGGTGGTCAAAAGATATACGGCAAATATATTTTCGAATACTAAGTATATTTATATATATTTTTTTTTGTTTTGCTTCAGGATCACGACATTACCATTCCAAAAGAGTGTTGTGGCTTCAGTTTCCCCCGAGAAGTTCTGGCGTTCATAAGGGCAATTCTTCCTGGCAACGTTGTTGGGGAAATCCGTGATGACGCTTTTGGCATTGGTCTAACAGCGTTTTGTGGAGCGGTATTACAGTGAATATCGGTGAAAACATTAGTGCGAACAACACATATAGATTTTATTGATACATAACACATCTATATTTTGTACTGAATAAAAATATTGATAAGGAAATATTTGTTATTCTTCAATAGATTCGTCTCCTCGAGTTCACAATTTGATGAAACTAGAGTACTAATGTATAACATCTGCTCCGTATACCGAGAATGTCACTTCTATACGGTATATCAAGTCATTGTAGTATATTCTTGCGATCAGAAATAATGTAGGCCCTACGGATATTTTCAAACATATATATTAGCACTGGATATAAATATTGGTACGGAAATATTCCAGTTTGTTCACCGAGTAAAAGCTCTTCGCTGGATGTTTAGTGTGTGTCTGCAAGTTTGTGCCTGCAACAGTTCATGAAGAACACCCGACACGTGAATGTCCCTTCATCGGCTGACCACAGCGTCTACAAGAACGCGGTTTCTGTACCGATGCTCCGGAGTGGAAGGCCCCGCTCTTGTAACTGTCGTCCTTTTCGAAGGCATCGAGCAACTTTAGTTTTCCCTGTCGTCGTTTCTTGCGGGCATATGATATTCCATTTATATACGAAATGGCGCGCTGTACGAAGGTCAAACAGAAACCAATGAGTGGTTTGTTTTGTTTAGCTACATAAAACAAATAAACCCTCACCGTACACAAGTCGCGTCTGTAATTTGATAAATTAGCAAAACAAATTATTACAGTACAATAAGTACAGGAAATGACATAGCGGGTACTGTGTAACCTGTTAATTTGTTTGTGGGAAGATCGGGATTAGAGGCAATTAACCACCGATCAAGGACTGCCTACAATATACATTGTTCAGACACCTGCTGGGGCGATCGCGGATAGATGTTAATTCTCTGTTTCATTGAGTACTACCTGCAGATTTCATAACTGGCCAACTTTAAACACTCATTTTCACCAAGTTCGCGTTTTCTCTAAATGATAAAGTGAAATCTATAGTTGAATAATATTTAAAAAACGAAAAATCAGTATTTTAAAGCTGGATCACCTCTGGCTGGGTCTCCCGCTACCTTAAGCCTACTTTTGTTTGATATTCCGATATAGAAATCAAAACTCGAAATGTCCGATGTGCACATTGCTTTCATTCCTCAAATACATCACCGAGGCTCTCTATTGAACATGTTAACATTTCGAAAATATATAACTGACTAAGCAAGATGATTTTAAATGCAATGATGTCTGACAGACGAGAGAGAGAAAGAATCAAGATTTAACGTCGCGTTCAGCACTTTTTCAGTTATATAGCGACGATCAAAAAAACTCCAAGCACTCCCACGAAAACAAGTCAACAACCCAGCAATCCAGAAGTAACCAACACACCACACCAAACAACAAGCACATACACTAAAACCGATTTCTTTCAAATAACCTAAAATACAGTCTTGTTTTACCCGACTAAAAAGATCTAAAGTAGCTGCTTGATAAAAAGAATCTCTAACAATCTATACATTCGATTAGAATATGTTTCACCGAGAGATCTTCGTGGCATGGAATACAACTTGAGACTGTTTTTACCTAGGTCTAGGAATGCAACGCGAAATCTCCCGCCAAATAATTGTCATATGGGGAACCCACGATTCATGTGATTTCCAATAGGGTTTACTGTGGTTCCCGACGAAATTTTGACGCTTCCTGTTTGGACAAAAACGAAATAATGGGGAACCCTCATTACAATGCATTTCAATGGGCCTTGCTTCTGTAGTCGGGTTCCACTTCCCATCATGCTTCACGAGTTACGGAAGTCAGGCTTCTAGCAGAAGATTGAACATGGCGGCTCCCCAGCTTGTACAGATGGACGATGCGATTTTTTGCCGTTTTTCTGGTAAGTTTTTTGTCGCTATTTTATGTCATTACAACACAATGATTCCTAGTATACCACCCGTCATTTCTATATATCGGAAAGTATTTGTCGGCTGATGACTTATGCCGAAGCCAACCAAATAGTCCAAGTTGTTGTTGCATATCAAATGCACGGGAGGTTTGGTTATGCACGTCACTGATATCGGCAAGGCTGTAAGACCTCCCACTGGAAAGGTGGACAAAAGACTGACAATACAACTTCCAGCAGATCCTTTGGCTTTGTCAATTTCGTGAGTCTTACACCAAATCGTTGCCCTGGTTGTTCTATTTCCTTTGGGAGGAGGGGGGGGTATTTATTTTGCCTTTTGGCATGAATTTCTTGCGCATTTATAAAATATTTACCAGCATATTGTAATAAAGGATCAAATTATAGTTTATTGTTTGTCAAAGCACATGTGTCTCTGTCCCAATTCCAGGCCTTCAAGTGCCTCCTATATTTCCCTATATTTTCTTATATTTTACTCAAAACTTTCTCCTATATTTCCTATATTGTGACTTTTTCTCATTGAAAACTTTCATCAATGCTCTGTCATGAGGAAGAACATTTCAGAATTTTTTTTTCAGAAACTTTTTCAGAATTTTTTTTCGCCTCGCTTCGCTCGGCAAATATCAAAACATTTCAATCTCTCTATGCTGAATCAAACAAG
Source organism: Hanleya hanleyi (assembly GCA_036873755.1). NCBI lineage: Eukaryota > Metazoa > Mollusca > Polyplacophora > Lepidopleurida > Hanleyidae > Hanleya > Hanleya hanleyi. The sequence continues at coordinate 22,559 of JAVTVY010021982.1, forward strand.
AGAACAGGTCGCCTGAAAGACCACCACTAGGACGTGAAAGTCATTTGATTAAATACCAGAAAACTACCAAGTTTGGAACAACAATGTAGTACAGACCTGTCTTACACTCCTTTATTTCCTGTATTTTCCTATATTTTATTCTGAAAATTCCTATATTTGAAATTTCTCCTATATTTTTGCAAATTTCCTCCTATATTTTCACTGTGAGCCACTTGCAGGCCTGCAATTCCCATTTCAAAGGTTCATCTCCCAGCAGCATACATTTCAATTAACATTTCAATACACTGAATTAAAAATTATTCTTGAATCTATTCTCAGAGGATTTTGAAAGTCATTTGAGAAAACTACCAAGTTTGGAACATACAATGTAGTACACCACTAGGACCATGATTAAACACCAGAAAACTACCAAGTTTGGAACATACAATGTAGTACAGACCTGTCTTACACTCCTTTATTTCCTGTATTTTCCTATATTTTATTCTGAAAATTCCTATATTTGAAATTTCTCCTATATTTTTGCAAATTTCCTCCTATATTTTCACTGTGAGCCACTTGCAGGCCTGCAATTCCCATTTCAAAGGTTCATCTCCCAGCAGCATACATTTCAATTAACATTTCAATACACTGAATTAAAAATTATTCTTGAATCTATTCTCAAAATACCTTGAGTAAGGATACCATTCAGGTCCCAATACTATTGAGTACACGTATGCTGTGAGAACTGGTATAATGGATTACACCTTGTTGTGTATGATGAAAGAATGAAATATAATGAAGGCCATAAACATTTTCAGTAAACTGAGTTTTGATATTAAATGTATACAATTGATTCCAACATGCAGGTCATGGATTCAGCTCTTCTGATATAAGACGCAACAGGACTGTTACACAATGGATGTACTGAATGAACTTGGAAGTACCAATACAGACTATCGATTGGTTTAGCTGTGTCAGAAAGGTGTGGTATGACAGAGGTGGAGAAAATCAGAGCCAGTTATTGACCGCATAGTATTGTGCAAACCACACCCTCACCCTACCCCATTGGATATCAGCTGATTCCTCACGAAATAAACATCACGCATGTAATGACCACATGCAGGGTGATGCATGTGTCAATCGGTCAGACATTTCCAAGGATGCCAAGTTCTAACTTAAAACAACCATGTCAGACTTCATTCCTTCACTCAGAATAATTGGATCTAACTTTTACAAAACCTGCATGCTCCACAAATATCATCAAAGGTCATAAAACTTTCTCCTCTGCACCAGTGTGGATCTATACTGGTTTTTTTTTTTTTTTTTTTTTTTTTTAAAAAATTATCTCCCTTGACCAGGTAAGGACTTGAGTGTCTAAAATGATTTAGCTTCTACAAACAAAGACTTCATTTCCTGAGTATAGGTAAAAACCGAACATATTTTGATTATTTTATTCAAATTTCAATTCCACTTCTGGTATATGTAGTACATGTATAAAATACATACAGAATGACCTGCATACAGAATAACACAAAGAACAGGTATACATGTATCTCATTACATTCTTAAGCAAAGATCAATGCCTGGGTGATATTACAACGATACCATGGTGTTATATATTGTTATGATTGGCTTAACTTTAGCTGCTGAAAATATTTCTAATTTGAGGGCAATGGGCAATCATACTAAATTTATTTTCATAGCTTCATTTATTTTCACAATAAGCAACATAATCGAGATTAGCAAGTGAAGTTTTACAACATAATATAATATGCATCATGGGTCTCCTTCAGTTTAGTGTAGACATATATACCCTTGAATATCTGTTACCATGATTCAGTCATAATATTGTCTGTATTATATTGATGTCGACAAGGAATAAACATAATTATTTGATAGTATTATTAATTGTATGTTGTTTATGATTAACATTAACCTTTTATTCGCTGGAATCCAGCCATTTGTTCCATATGGGCAATATTCTCATCAGCCATCACCATTCAATATGAATGTGATACATGTACAAGTTCATGGTAATTGATACATTATGGTGAAGGTGACCTGTAACACCAGTATACAAAATTATTCCGAGCGCATTGAATCATCACATGATGCTGAGACAGATCAGAGCGGAGTGTCGGTAAAATCAGGTGTATTTTGTGAAGGATTCTGTACTGTACACATACAAAATATGAAGTGTTGATGTTTAGGGCCTATAGCACAAAATCACAAGCAATTTGTTAAAACTAGGCACACAGAGTCTCATTTCTGCCGCTAACGTGTTGATTTGGGTGGGGGCGTTCTCTCAGGGGGAGGTGGGGGTGGGAAGGAGCCTAATGTCTGAAGCAGTATTCCAGGTTTTCCATCAATATACTCTATTCCATACTCCAATATTTCAAGCACGTGAAATCAGACAAAAAATATTTGCGGGGAATGTGATTTCCACATCCCTACACATGTAGCTGGACATGCTAGTGGGGAAACCTTAGCCCCAGGTTATTTACCATTGGTGAAGTTAACGTCCAACAAATGCAAAACTGAGCTTGGCATCCATCCCTATGCTATTCAGTGATGTATTCTCCTACGGACCCTGTTGCCTCGACGGAGGTCTTTGCGCTCATCCAGCGCTTGTTTCAGTAAATGTTCCTGAGTTAATCGGGCATGGCCCATTCCACATCGCCTGATCAAGGCTTGATCTAAACGTTTCTGGCTACTCAGATGAATATGTCCTACAGCATGAAGGAGGGAACATGACACACAGTAAAATATTCTTATCTGGAGAGTAATATTCCATATGGCCTATACATATCCCCCTAGTAGCATTTGCTAGATCCTGTGTTAAATGTGACAAGTCTAATCAACGTTACAAAGAATTACCAGAGAAACTTATAAAACAGGGCTATTCCACCAAGCGCCTCCACTTAAAGTTTTTTTTAAATTTGGCGATACATACCGCATTCTGATAGCAAAATACGAGCAAAGCATGACTGAGATACATCATACTCTATAACGATTTTACAACAAAAATCACATGAATTAAACATACTGATTAGCGACAAGGATTTGATATTTTTGGAACATCAGGTTGTCTTGCTGGCATCATTGGTACTAAAGTCTGTCCATTTTAATTAGTCGTCTACTTTGGCGCTTGTCAAAAATCAGTAGTTAACTCCGCATAAATTTTCTTTTTTGCAAGGTGTAGAACAAACTGAACTCTACATAATGACTACAATTACTCCTTGATATCGATAATATATCACGCTTGAAATAACTTTGTAATTCGCCCCATACAAAACTCCAGTACATTTGTTTCGTGTACTGGGCCTCAATTGCATAGAGAGGCGTCATAATGTATTCATACTCACTGGTACAAAGGTCATTGATTCCGTATTAAGTAATAACAGGCGGCCCGTCGAAGTGTCGCTTATATACCATGCCCAGTGAAATTGCTGAATGATAAAACGCACAAACCTCTATGACCGTACACGGCATTGTTGACCTTCGTGCTAGTAAACATGAATACATTATGACGTCTCTCTATGTAATTGAGGCCCGGTACATGAAACAACTGTACTGCAGTTTTATATGGAGAGAATCACAAAGTTATTTCAAGCGTGATATATTATCGATATCAAGGAGGAATGGTAATCATTTTGTAGAGTCCAGTTTGTTCTACATGCCGCAAAAAAGAAAATTTATGCAAAGACATCTACTGATTTTTGACAAGCTCCAAAGTAGACGACTAATTAAAATGGACAGACTATAATGCTTTTTTTTTAATTAAGTCTTTGGATTTGGACGCGTAATTTCTTCAATGACCCATAGCTGAATAGTGAGTGATAGAAATAGACACAAGAAAAACTGAAAAAGAGTGGGGTCGTTTTCGTGCTAGAGAAGTCAGGTACTCCCGTTTTTTTCTCAGCATAGCGCTAGCTAAATAATTGGGTTGCTGTTGTTAAATCCATTTCTTATCAGTGAAAACAATTTTCTTGTTGTCTGTACTAGTGTTGCTTTACTGTCTCGAGCCAATGAAACAGCTTCTTTATCTTGAATATCTGATCAGCCTCATTACCCGCAAGTTGACCTGTTTGACTGACACAGAAAAGTGTAACTGCATACATATAGGTCCATATGAGGAAGTATAGCCCTGCTGAGTAAAATTCAAGAGTAGGTGCTGTCATATGTTGTCAGAACATTGGGTTCAGGAGAATATATTACCGATATTCACATTTTGACATTGTGGCATTTAGAAATAGATCAAGGTTATTCCAGAGTGAACTCTAGATACCCTTATACAGCAGAATTGTGCCAAAGAATACCTTCTAGACCAATTTGCTCTCGAGATATTTTCACAAGCAATTGGGGCAGTTGTTTAGATATTGACCACTGTGATCTTTGAAAATAGGTCACGGTCAGTACAGAGTGAACTTAACCTAGATGCTTTCATAAGACAGCAATCTGTCTCTCCCTCTCTTTGTTACTGAAATATTGTTCACCAGGAATTAGGAGTGTTATTCACAATTTAACCGTTGTTTTCTTTGAAAATAGTTAAAGTTGTAATCAGCCTCAAAATGGATGGATTTTGTAAACTCTCCCTATGCGTTTTTTCAGCATGGAAGATTACCAAAGCATCATATGTATTATATTTGATGATAGTGGGATCGCCACATACAACGAATGCAGGAATATCTTGTCAGGGAAATTTGAAACTCTGCCCGCTTCGACGGGTTTTCTGTTTCGCCATTGAGTGTGTGACGAATGAGTGACGTAGAGACGCTCACGAATCTGAATGCTGCACAGCTGCAGTCATGGGATAACGTCATGGCTTGTGCCTTCGGTTCGGTAATGTCGCATAGCATACGTTGGTGGAATGCACCGCACGTGTATACGCTTGTTGACACGGCCGTGGAAAAATAAACGGCATGCCATGCTGTTTATTTTTAAAGATCAATTCCTTCTATTTTCTCGTGAATGGTGGAAACAAGTTTAGTTATTTGTGGTCAAATGTGTCTCATTTTATACGTGTTGTAACATATGTCACTTTCGCTGAGTTTGAGAGACATCGATTTCAGTCCAGATTTGAGGCTGATTACAGGTTAGTCCAGAGTGAAATGGGCCTAGACTCCCTGATACGACAACACGGCAACACAGATAAGGGCTCTAGCCCTCTCTGCTATTGAAATATTTCGTTCGCGACATTCGATAGAGACACACAGAACCACTAACTACGACGGATGACCGATAACCCTCTCCCATTTACGTGGTGAGAGACAATTATAAACTATATATGCATACATGCCAACGCTAATGTATGGTGGGGTTGTCATGGATATTTCTTCCTTAGAATATCAATGTAATGAGGGAATTTGTCCTTAAAATAATACTGAAAAGAAAGACAGAACAGCAAATATGTTAAAAGATTAACGTTCCGTTATACAAGAATTCTTTTGATTAGTATGACCATTCTGATTAGCTTTTCTCAAGCTCACCTTGATAACATCACACCTTTGACATATGCCCCCGTCGGTCTTTTTCAGTTGGCGTCACTAGCAGTCGGTTCTGAACGGATTGGCACATAGCTACATGCTGGGAGTAATGTCTGCTGCTGGAAAATGAAGCCAGAGATGCTGTCGGGTCAGACGTTAGATATAACGGCTGTGTTTTACTTATGCCTGCAGTACTGGCTGTTGTCTGTTAGGAGAGCGTGCCGGTGTGATGGATAAGAATGTCATGGTGATCAGTGTCCCTTTTCATGTCCTTTTCTATTGCAACCAAGGACGGACACTGTCCCCAATGTGGAGAAAAGTGTCCTAGCTGGGTTGGGAGATAGGATCCGGACACTCTTAGCCACCGGACAGTCATAGCCTATACACTGGTCTTGACCCAATAGCCAAATGTTACGCTTTTAGTTATACTTCTGGTTATACCTGGTAGTATACGAGTGTTTACAAACATTCCGTAATGTTATACAACGAAGCGAGGTAGAGAATACACATCATAACAAGCAGACCAGCAAACTGAGACCAGTTTCTAAAGTAGCAAGAAAAAAATCACTGTGAGCCCATGTTATGGATCGATCAAGAACGCGAAAACTAATCCTAAAGTTTATTGGGATTTCGATCAGATTTAAGACTTTTTTTCCACTAAAATTAGTTTTATAACCCGATGCGTAGTCGATATTCTGCTGGTTGCAAATTTCCCTTGGAAAACAAGAACCGACCTCTAATATTGATACCGATTTATTCATATTACTTCATTAGGGTTAAGTATTCAAATAACAGGAAGTCTCTCCCTTGGGGCTAACTCAGTCGGAAGACTACTGACGTGAGAGCTTCTTCAGTTACAACGATCTATTACACATGAGCCGGTAAAAGCCGCAATTTTCAGTTTAGATAAGAGCAAGTATAAAACTGACAGTAAATGGAATAAGTACGCGTCAAAGTCGACAATCAGTAGCTGAAGTTTGCTGTCAACACACAATCCTCAAAATTATATCACACGTAACCCAGCATCCCTAATCATGGTCCGTCTGACAAAGCCGTACCATAGCCGTAAGCAGGTCTGCTGTAACGAACACAAGTCCACTTATTGGTTCCGGATGTCATTAGTGGCCACAGGTAGATACTTCACGTAGGAAGCTATTGTTTGAGTCTTTGTGCAGCTGAAAAGGCTAAAGTCCAGACATATTGATGTCCCCAGACTTGGCAATTGTAAGCATTGTTTCGTGATTCTTACATGGAGTATGAACATGGCCTTATAATGGCTCCGAACATGCCCATATTTGAGGAAATAAAGAGACAGCAACTTGTCATGTATTTCTTGTCCTCTGGTTGTTTTGAATACAAATATCTGTATCTGTGTTTGTTTTGATTTAAGAGAGGCCCCCGTGCCAGTTCCTCCCCGACATCAAAAGGATTGTCCTCCAAATTAAGTCGCCTTTCGTCGAAATATAACGAGATTTCACAAATACGGCAAACCTGTTTCCAACTTCGACCGTTCATTGGCTGTTATTATACACAAACCGTTGAAGCACTAGTTGCACAAGGCAAGCTTTCATACAGAGCATGCAGGCCTGCTCGTGGAGAATGACAGATCCTAATCATTTACAATACAATTACCAGGCGTTCTGTTTTGGCTCAGCCGAAGTTAGGGAGCTTCTCGAAATTGGGGCATACTAGGAACTGGCATAAGGCATTCCAAACAGAGTGGCATGGTGCGCCGTGTTGGAACTCCTAAGAACTCCATGCCATACAGTTTGGAACTCGGCAGACAAAGGATGGCTTATGCCATAACATGCAGCAGCATGGGGGGGGAATTGCCTAACTGGAAATCTAACCCATCCAGATCAGAACACCAAATTGGGCATGGTGTATCCCATTTGCGTTGGATATAATCTACTCTACATTGCATATAACTGTCATCAAATACATTTTTGGTACAGTCGAATCATGTGGTGAATAATCCTCTAGGTGATCTATTTCTTGGGCTTGCCGAGCTAAGTGAAGCCAACATTATTGATCAGAAATCCTTCTATTGGAGACCATTTAGTGTTAAATGGTTCCCTTTTCATGTTACAAACCGCAATATATTTTTCTAATAGATAATTACTTCGTATACAATTTTTTAGTCCAAGAAAATCTGGTTTTGTACCCAGGCATCTGGTTTTATAAATATATTTTTTTGCTAACATGATAATGTGGTTTTCTAGTAAGCATTTTTTTTGCAGGCCGAATAGAATTTTGTCAGGAGACATATCGACATTTTTTCCAGTACAAAGGTAAAACCAATGCCAGAGCTCTCGCCAGATATTCTTTGCACACAAACATTCTGAGAAAAGATGAAGTATGGTTTCTTCTTTTAGTTCACAAAAAGTACATAATTTACTGTTTTTTTTATACCCAGCTTAACAAGTAGTACATTTGTGGTAAGATATCTGTGAATCACTCTGAACTGGAAATCTTGAAGCTGTATATTACTTGTTGTTTTTCGGGGTACAGTATATATATGTCTCCAGTCCAGAGCGATGCCCAGTATATCTTCCCATCTTGCCTGTGACAAATTACAAGCGTCTAGTCCGTCATTCATAATCCAGCCGTCGTCCATTAGAGAATATCCGCGTCCATAATCCAAAGACCTATTCCATTTCCATATAACAGTATTAGCACCAAATTCAAAAAGACAAAAGTATACATAAACATAGGCTTGTTTCCTGCAAGAGAGAAGCGGTCAACAATTTTCAATGATGCCGGCAAGACATCATGATGTTCCAAAATATCAAATCCGTATCGCTGATCAGTATTCTTAATCCATAATATTCGTTATAGAGTCGTCATCTAAAAATGATGCCTCAGCCACGCTTTGATTGTGACTGTTCATATGAGTACCATGAGGATCTGAAGTATGGCTCATACGGCCCCTAGCCCCGGGTTAAGCGGAATTAGACACAAGTTACGAAACGTAGCGCCATAGATCTTGCACGCTACGTTCGTATTTTGCTATCAGCATGCGATATGTATCGCCAAATTTGAGAAACTTTGAGTGGAGGCGCTTGGTGGAATAGCCCTGTTTTATAAGTTTCTGCAACAATGTTTTGTGACGTTGATTAAAATCATCACATTTAACACAGGATCTAGCAACGAGAACATCATAATATTTTCTACAACCTTTGTTTGTGCTTATCAATTTGCTGACACACGGTAAAATACTAGGAGTATGAAAATCAATTAACTTTATGTCCTTCGCTAATTTCTGCAGCCAACTTTGTGGAATTTTAAGAGTCAATCTTTTGTAATCAAGGAAAGTGCCTCGAATATTATATCTTGTTTTGACAATATCAAATGGTAGTATTTTCCCATCTTGGTCCAGGATATCCTTTAAAAAGCGTAAACCATTTTTATGCCAATGGGAAATGAAATATGTAGAGTTAGTAAAATGATGGTTATACCAAAGTGGTTGGTTCAAGATATCCATGCTGTCCAATTCATGAGGTTTTTCTTTCCGTATAAATGATTTCCATGCTGCAAGAACATCTTTCCAGAAGGGGTTCTGTGTGATTTCAATAATACTATCTATTCTTAAGGCACCCAGAGAAAATATTTCTGAATCTCCCAGAACTGGTTTCAAAAAAGAAGACCAGGTCTCAGAGTAAAGGTATCTTCTCGGCCAGGTAATTTTCAGAGATTTTATAAATGATTCAATATCTAACATTCTTAATCCGCCATCTTTGTAGTCTTTCACAATCAATTTTCTTTTAATTTTATCGGGGCCTTTATTCCACAAAAAGCTATAAATAATGCTGTGAAGCTCTTTTATCAAATTTTTATGTGGATTTGGTAAGGAAATAAATAGATGCGTTATTTTTGAAATGGCAATCGTTTTTATAACTGTTATTTTCCCCAAAGTTGATAAGCCTCTTCTGTTCCACCTGTCTAACGTTTTTTTTAGGTCATCAATTTTTGTACGAACATTTAGCTCATTCATTTCCGAAAGATTTGCTGTAAAAGTTACACCTAAAGATATAAAGGACCTCGGGTTCCAATTCAATTGAAAATCAGGACAAAGCCGTACTGTAGAACCAGTCTGGCTGCCTATCCATATCGCATGCGATTTTTCTATATTTATCCGCAGACCAGATGCTCGAAAGAACAAATGTAGGGTATTTAATACAGCCCTTAAGGATAAGTCACTTCCGTTAAGGAAAAATGTTGTGTCGTCAGCATATTGGCTTATTTTTACATACCTCCCATCTATATTTATACCTTTAATTTCCTGGTTGTCCCTAACAAGTTTACCCAAAACCTCTGCACATAGAACAAATAGATACGGGGCGATGGGATCCCCCTGTCGACATCCCCGTTCCACTGGGAACCTACCGGAGAAGTGGCCATTCTGTATGACACAAGCAGTCATTTCACAATAAAATATATCGATCCAGCGTTTGATTGAGTCACCGAAGCCAAAAAAAAATCTAAAGTTCGTTTCAAAAAATCTATTGAGATTGAGTCAAAAGCTTTCTCGAAATCAACGAGTAGGACCATACCAGGTATGTTATTTTCTCTACATTCGAACAAAACATCATACAGTAGACGAGTATTTTCTCCGATGTATCGTCCTTTCATAAAACCCGTTTGATCTTCGTCTATAAGTTCATTTAAAACCGTCTTCATGCGGTTTGCTATACATGTTGAGGCCATCTTGTATATTACATTAAGAAGAGTAATTGGCCTCCAATTTTTCATGAAATGACGATCCTTATTGGGCTTTGGTAGACAGGTTATTATTCCCCTTCTCTGACTTATTGACAGTTGCCCAGTTTGGTAAGCTTCATTTATGGATCGTAAAACAAAAGGCCCTATATCTTTCCAAAATACCTTGAAAAATTCTACGGAAAAACCATCCTGGCCAGGGCTTTTTATTATTTTTCATATTCCGTACAGCTTCAGACAATTCAGCTAAGGTAATTTGTCCTTCCAAATTCGCGGCTTCTTTATCGCTTATAATAATAATTTTGACTGATTTTGTTCACGTTCATTTGGGGTATGAACTTAAAAATCGCTGTGAAAACTTTGCATGAACCGCTACGCGGTATTATACGGTCCGGTTCATACAAATCTCAAATCTGTCGGGTTACGACAAAAGAGTGAATGTGCTTGGGCTACAGCCTTGAAGGACAGTTCCTGCAAAGAGTGTGTTACTTTGATTGATATCGTCATATTTTAATAGGGTCTAACAAATGTTATCAGGCGTCAAACTGTAATCGTAAAATCCATGTTAGAGTACACTGTTTTCATCCCTGTTGAGAAAGTTTTCAATCGATCATCACGAAATATGATCAGCTGAATACTCACTATCGCTTTTTCTTAACATATTTGACACGATAAATCTCCTATACCTTCCCTCAGAGGCCCACAAAACCTAGGAAAGGGAAGTCCTATCAACTGAAGATGAATGATGAACTTAATATTTCCCTCAAAACTGTCAACAGCTGAAATTTGAGATTTTCGGCTATCTTCAACATGTGATTTCGGGTAATATGCCGGGAATCGACAAGATGAAGCACATTTTTTCTGTGGCTAATTTAATCCGTGAAGTGCATGTTGACTAACTCAAGTGCATACTTTAATTGAACCCTGTTATTTCTTAGCCAGCATCTCTTACAATTATATCCCTGGGTAACACCTCTTACAGTTATCTCCCTGAGCAACACCTGCTCTGTCCACACTTTTTACAATTTCCATCATTCAACTCAGTGCTAGGCGTCGCGTGGTCAGGCCATCCAAGATATCCACTTGAACAAGCACAGTGTAACCGTCACTGAGATAGAAATCATCAAAGGGATCATTTTTGGTTCTTGTGATGTTTTAAGGAATATGCATTCATTATATTTGCCTGTGCACATCGCTTTCCATCATATCTTTAATGCTGGGTTGGTCGATAGGAATACCGCGCTTGTCCGTGTGAATCGTTAAAACTGTAAATCGCTTTACTTTTCCCAGAATATTGCTTTCGTTCATCCCATATTTAGTTGATACATTTGTCGCTTTGGGTAATGAAGTTTCACGTAGATAAGAGATAGAACTTGTATAATTATTGATTTTTCAATGTTGCCGATTGGATGCCGAACAGAAGTTTATATGACACAAGGGCAATCAAAATGCTTAGTTAATTTATCAGACCCCTCGAATCGCCCCAGGTGTTCGATATATTGTAATATAAGACCATTGAAACTAAAAACAGTTAACTAGTAATCATTTATTCAAACCAGGTTTGTTTCACATCTTAAATTATGATTGCATGTCAGAGGATTCGTCCATACCCTTAAAAACAAACACAGAACGGCGCGTCTTCAATGTTTTTACATAATACTGGAATCATGATGATCGACTAGATTCATATAAATACAAAGTTTTTTATCGTGTTATACTATTTCATAGAATGGCTCACTTTCAAATGTTGTGCCAATTTGGCCAGATGAGTTGGTTCACATCTTTAATTATGATTGCAGGTTAGAAGATTCCCCTATGCCCTGACAGATAAACACAGAACGACTCGTGTCCAACGTTTTGATAGGATACTGGAATCTAGATAAGCGGCCAGACTGATATACATACAAAGTGTTTTATCGTGTTATACCATTTCATGAAATGACTCCCCGTAACATGATGCAGCAATTTGGCCAACGACGTGTTGCAATACTTCCCTCAATCATAGTGTTGAAATGACCACCCAGAATCAAAGAATCAATGAGATACATTGAACTCTAGGTAATGAGTTGGAAACTCATTTGTGTTTAAGAATACTTCAGTATACGAATAGAACAACATGATATTTCTTTATGTGGCCATCACAATCGCTACCATATTTCAAGAAAAAACTTATTCTATTTTTATTTCCATTGTATGCCTGTTTGAAATTTGTGTTGAACTGTCTTTCTAGTATTGACATAGAAAGAGAGAGGGAAATAATGTTTAATGTCGCGTTCAGTAATATTTCAGCTATATAGCGACGATCAAACAAAATTCTAAGTACTCAAGTCACTAACTTAGCAATCCAACGTATTAAAACATATACACATTAAAACTTATGTAACAAACCGATTTCTCTCAAATAACCCAAGATGCATTCTTCCCTCACCCGACTAAAAAGATCTTCCAAAGTAGTCGCTCGATAAAAAGCATCGCTTACAATCTTAAAATCTATGCATTCGATAATAATATCTTTCACCGTGAGATCTTCATGGCATAGAATACACCTTGGGACTGGCTCTTTTTTTAGTAAATGTTCGTGAGTTAATCGTGTATAGCCGATTCTACATCGCCTGATCATGGTTTGATCGAAACGTTTTTTGGCTGTTCAGATGAGTATAGCCTACAGTTGTTTTGAACTCATGAAGTTTGCTATTATTCACAGCCTCCCATGAAGATTGAAACAGCCGTCTCACATAAGTACAGATAGAGTGAAATCGCTATATTCAACCGTCGTCCGTTAAGGAATTTCCGAGCCAATAATCCATTCCATATTCCATTCTAGGCCTATTCCATATAACAGCACTAGCATAAAAAAAAATCATGTTATATATACACATAGGCTAGATCTGGCACGCTACGCTCGCATTTTGCTATCAGCATGCGATATGTATCGCCAAATTTGAGAGTGGAGATGCTTGGTGGTATTGCCAAAAACACCGCTCAATGATAGTGGTGTCCAAATGCATCACTGGATACAATAATCTGACAAATATTCATGTTAGAGATTGAACATGGTAAAATTTAAAGTGAAATATCCACGTTCCATAGCTGCAAAATTCAGCCCAATTTTCACGTTATAGTATATCACGACAGACGATAAAAAAAAACGTCGGGTTCTGTACCGGGTTCTGGGTCGGTACAAATCTGGCGTTAGATTTCCCGAAATACACTTCTTTCGTCTTCCAAAAGCTACAGGGATCAGTTAATTGAGTTGCGCTATTGAACATAACTAATGCAGATAAGTAGAATTTCTTGTAGGAAAGAGCAATGCACTTGCCAGCGTAATAGCATCTGAAACCAAATTAGTGATAGTTACTCGGTTCTGACCTTCCCCTTATGAATTAAGAAGAGTACGGATTCATGTTACAGGCGACCTGAAGTAATTCATTTAGTAGTTACTGTTTTCCTATTGGGATCATGATCTTGAACTATTGTCTGTACCTAACGCATCAAAATAATGTGCAAATTTGGCTTAGGCAATTCAGCGTTAACGGAAGTTTGAAATGGAACTTTGGTCTGTTTTTAATCTTGTCGTATACTTTTCAGCACGGATTTCGTAATGTATCAAAATTATGATACCTAGAGCTAATGCTATATTTTCAATGTCGTCATATCTGCCGTGATATTACATGGAAATGTGATTTTGGTTCAATGTGTCATATTTAAGACATATAAAGAAAATCAAGCTGAAATGCATACGAATGTTTTAAAAACCGGATGAAAGCCCTTACTCCCGTTGACGATGCTACACGTCACCTTTTACTGAGAGTTTATAGAATATCACCTTTTCTGTACGAAACCGGCTTTTTTGGTAAAGAATTGAAGAAATTATTATTTGGCTTCACTAATGTAAACTGTAAGGAATTGTGCTTGTATGAGAGCCACTACTCCTCAAATTGTGCGCTTTTAACATTCCCAATGTATTAAAGGGGTTCTCGGGGATGCCATAGATGAAAAATCTTTCTTTCCTGATAGCCTCTACAGGGTATGTGATATCACTGAAATACTTCAAGCCATTGGAAATCCATGTGCATGTTTTCATAACTCTTTCACATAAACATCGCCTGAGTTAATCAGAATTTTTTTTTAAATTACACCGAGTCATCCACAAGCGAGCATTTGATGCATGCGCCATTACAATGTTGATAAAATATTGGGTTAACTAGCGCAACGATTCGAGGATCATCCTAGGCATAGCTGAATGGTCGCAGCTGGAATCGTGTTATATAATGCTCTTTGTTCGCCTGCGAAATGCAGATGTGACCATCAATATCGACTGATGCTTGAAATTGGGCTTTCGAATGTTTTTTTTACTTCTCGTGTACATTTTAGCATGTATCTAATTTAAAAAATACGTGATATTACATTGAAATATTAATTTGGTTCAAAGTATCACGTTTGAGATATATTAAAAATACATGCTAAATGTAATGCATGGATTTTTCCACCTCAGAGCTGTAGTCCTTTCGTGCATCCATTAATAAGTCGGAAAAAGACATTGGACTAAAATCATGATTTATGATATATTTTCGCTCTGATTATTGATTAAAATCGAAGGTAATTTTTTATTCTGTTAATATTGTATTTTAATGCTGGGTATTAAGTTTGATGAATCTGGGCAATTCAAATTCAGATAATGTATTTCCAATTCAAGCAATTAATTTGAATGCCCAGACTGGGAAGAATTTAGATAATTATTTCAATTACAAGATTTTATGAAAACTTAAATAAATTTATTCCTATATGAAAGCAGTTCAAATTTGGATGATGTATTTCAAATTCTGATATTCCTATATGAACATGAAATTGAATTTGAAAGAATTTTGAAAAATTAGAATGTACCCGCGCGTAAAGATGAGTTGATGGTTGATAATTACTCAAATTGGAGTTTCGCTGTTTTTTATTTTTATCTTGAGACTTTACAGTAGCCTTAAATATTTTGTCTGTATGAAACAGAGTTTTGTGCAGAAATGAAGAAATAAATGTATGGCTTCACTAGCGTAACAGCTAATGTAGATTTTCCTATGTTTACGTCTCTTCTTCTCTTAAGCACTAATACATTTGGTAAAACTATAGGCTTACAAATTGAATGTTCATCGTGTGAATGATGTGTTCTAAGATTGCATTTTTATTATAACCCAGAAATCCCTTTTAAATAATGTTATTTCAAAGATTATCTGATTGACACGAATATCGCAGTTTATATAAAAAACTCTGTGAAAATATCTAAAATTGTATTTTCTCTTGATGCATTTACAGTCATCCTGTATTTAATGTGGTTCAGCGGCAACGTTTTTGCAACTGAAATTAAGCTACGGCAAAGGAAATTAAAAACGGCAACAACAGTACAATCAACAGTTATATAATCGTTTAACCAATTATGATAATCCAAACTAAACAACGTCTAATCTCTACATTTTTGTCGATTCTCATCTATATGTGCTTGGAAAGACAAGATGACTTTTATCGTTATATAAAGATATCGATTCCTGGTTACTTCACACTGAATAAATGCGTCAGATCTGCCATCCAGTGTGCAGTCTTCGTTTAACAAAAGTTTCATTATCCATTAATAATGTTTCATTAATAATATTAGAACCTAAAATAAACATAACCGATAGATAAAAAGTAAATTGGAGTTTCTTGGAAGAGAGAAGCAGTACAATGTTGCAGACAAGATCAGTTGTTCTCAATGATGCCGACAAGATCAGTTGCGACACCTATGAAATGATAATTTCTTGAAAATCAGTTCATTAATTTCGCCCTTGATCGAGAATTGATCTGTTCAGAGAGAGAAACATTTTCCGGATAATCGGCAATGCTGTGGAAGAAACTGATAATTTAAGTAGTGAGGAGGTGCATGTGATTCATGTCTACACTTCGGTAACAACTTCCCTACATTTTTCGAACGTTATCATACAAACTTTGATACAAAGTTGATATTTCATCATCAGTAATTCAATGGAAAAATGACTGTTATACCTTTGTATGAAACCTAAAATCCACGTCGTTTCAGTGATGGGGTTTTATCTGGGTAGTGACATATATACTTTTGGCAAAACAAAAGTAGATGAGATAGGTCTGCTTTAACGTATGTAGGAGGATGGAAAGTACTATTTCGAAATCTAATTTCGGTGACCGGTCATATCTCGATCGCCAATGAATTTCCATACTGGGCTAATCGATATAAGACATACATGTATTGCTATCGTCGTGTTTATGAGTATGTGTATATCTGGTATTAAAAAATGCAATCGAAAGAGATGCTTCGATATGTGGTAAAGAGCTTTTGCGACAATATCTTATGCTATGATCTATGTAGTGTGTAAAGCCACCGTTACTAAATCCAAATTCTATTATTAACTCGTGCCGGTGATAGACTTGAAAGAATGTTGTTTCAGGATACGATCAATGAAAACTCTTTACCGCTTTTCTCTGGCAAGACAGGTTTTTAGACATTTTCAATGAATGCATTTTATGCCTATTTCGGATTGGTGCTTTCGAGTATTGAAGTGGAAATTCTTTTCGTAGACGACGGTTGATTACTGCATGTCGGACCTGAAGCGTACTCATTATAATGAACTTCGCTGGTTGTCTTTGACTAATATTTTTTTGTTCTGACAAATGAAAGATTCCGAAAAGTTCAATGGATATTAAACAAAAGGTACTTATCGGTTCAAAGATATCTTTGCTCGTTCAATCTATATACTACTTCATTGTGTCGGGGAACTAACAACAGAGGTTAATTTCTCAACGGTTTTGCTTTCGTTGACAGAGATGTATGTGCGGACAATAATACGTATTCCTGGAATTTATCTTCGTGTACAGATTTATAAATAAGCTGAAAGAGCTCTGGAAATTCTAAGTGTTGTTGAACATTCAACATAAAAAGACATTAACGATTGAGGTTGAATGGCGATTTACATTCCTCAAATAGTAACACTTTCTTTAAATTAATACTATTCGCTCTCGCACGGCGTTACTATTATGGAGATGAGTATAGTTACTCCATCTGCTTTTTAGTCTACTTATTCGTCCACTGGGACCCCTTTCGACGGTATAGCAAACAGGAATAATTGCACACGAGGGAAAAGTGATTTCATTTCCGACCACGCATAGCGATAAAAGATTAAGCTCTTCCGACATCAAATCTACCTGGCAAAAATCTACCACACGAAGCTAGTAGAAGTTATACCATGAATCATTTTATTTGGGGACCAGCAATGAATCATTTTTGCGTTGGTGTACCAGGCATCTCGAACGTCGATTGTACAGTAAAATTTTGGAATTCAACTGGACTCGTAGAAGAACTTATAAATGGAACAGCTTATAGGAATAAGTAAGTGACACTGAGCTAGTAAATATTTTTACTGATGGTCGTGGATCATCATTTTCATGTTACGGCTGAATATTGAAAGTCGTATCTGACACCCACTATCGAACTCAAGATCGCTTCAACACCAGGTTGTCCGGTATCAAGTATCATGTTTTCATCACTGATTGGAAAAGGACACTAGCTTGTAATGATATAATATGTCTGTGCACCTACCACTAGAAATAGATTGTATAATGCTTTTTGCATCTAGGGAAGGTTTCAATGCTACAGAGACAAGCATCCATAAGTAAATCTTTGCAAATGTGTAGCAAAATGACATATTGAGATAAGTTAGGTTGGAGTCACCTATCAATCAATAATTTAGAAGGATACCGAAGACAAACAAACAGATATTTGTAAGTGTTTGACAAAGGGAATAAACGCAAATTTAAAGTGTATGGTTTCTTGTATACAAAATATCGACATAAAGCGAGGTGTCGTCAGTCTGCCACAATAACAATCGCCGCATGCCATATGACTTCATTTATACTGTAATTCTAAAATTGTCAATGTGGTAACCTTCACGATTTTCGCGAATGTAAATACAATTTGGCAGGAGCTCTCTATGCATGGAGTCGAGAGGTCAAAATGTCAATAAATGCACACACGACCCAGTGCCTTTCCTTGCCCAAGCCCAATTTAATGGTAAGGAATAGCTAATATTTTTCCAGAATACAACAAATGGAAACATAATTTTGTAGGTTTGTTCTATACTCGTGGGACCTTTATTCCAGGGATATAAAATGATAGACCAGCTGCAGTGCAACGAATGGGTTTACAAAGCCGGGTTGAATAGCCTCTAGTAGGGTATACATGGACCTGTGAAATCTAGTGAAGTATGAAAGAATATCGCGTTTCAGCAAGGTTTTGACCCCCGGTTGGCGTATCAACAATGAAATATTACGTAAGAAAGTAATTGGTCAGTTGTTATAGAAAACACTATCTTGTATGATCATTGTAATTATGGTCAATGTGTCTTCGAGTTCCTGAATAACTGCATATTAAATAAGTGAATTTGTTCAAAATCGAGGTGAAAACAACACATTTTCTCTCTCTAAGCCAGTCCGGAACCATAATAAACTTTTATGAAACTATTTTGTCGTCTCAATATGTAATTGTAGTCGAAAGAAGATTTTGGCTCTCCACTAGCGCAACGTCCGTTTAATGGTTATTTGAACTGACGATGAGTGAATTTATGAGAAAATCCAGATAGAGGTTCAAGTCAATCCAAACCAGAATGTTAAGGCTAGCAAACAGAAGAGTGGTGTGTTCGTGTGCGCATACAGGGGTTATCATTCAAGGACAAAATTGTCCCAGATAGACAATGATGTCTCGTTCTTGACTTAAACGAATCCATGTATATTACATGTGCATGTATACATATCGCGCTTCATTATTAACAGCAAATTACATGATGTAAATCCCACTGTATCAGCATTACAGATAAAGTTCGGGATGGCGGTACAACTTTCCGCCAGCACATTTTTGTCCATTTCTATTGAAAGTAACCCACTAATTACTAACTTAAACGAGAAGTTTAGGCGTTCAAAGTCACGTGTCAGGCTTAACTGTCCCATGTACAATCGTTAGACTTGCTCAGTGTATCACAGACAACTGCATCTGTCAACATTCCACGCGATGTTACACAATCAGACAGTCTCCATTAAACTGGACTAAGACTAGATGTATAAATGTGGATTTATACATGTCAATGACACATGCCTTCACCGCTTTATTGAAAACATAAGAGTGGACTTAAGGATGGTCCAAGTAATCGAGAAGCAAGTACGAGTAGTCCGCGGGTAACTGGTGAAGGATCTGTCAATGAGGTTATGACAAGAAAAGCAAATGGTAGTATGAACCAATGGACGACCTCGGATTATGAAATGGCAGATAGCATTGAGTGAGTGAGTAGGATTTAAAGTCGTTTTCAAAAATTTCTTCTTAGTCATATCACGACGTCGCCTACATGTACCAGAACACGAGAGTGTCCACAGTTCCTATTATCCTGGATACTGGTCAGCCCTGCCAGTACAGCACCCGATCACCCATCCCAAGTATTGACCGAGCTCAACGCTGCGTAACTTCGGTGACCTTACGAGAACCGGTGTGCCCAACGTGATACACCGTTCTGACAGACAGCAAGAAGTATGGAGGCATGTGACGTCAGTTAAGGAAAGAGATTGCATGACCACTGCAAGGGGTTTTCGTTGAACGAGATTGCGCCACAATGGTAGATATATGGGGCAGAAAGATGTAACATGAGTTACAATCAAAGCTATATATTGTTTAAAAGAGTTCGACACTAAATAAAGAATTCACGCAATATTGTTTTATGCTCAGTTAGAAAAGTGGGAACAAAAGCGAAATGCAGTGAGTGTGACATATGCCCGGATAGAATAAATAAGCCACTCATCACGGTGGCTGACAAAGACCTATCCATGTCCATTTTAATATAATTGAGTACCGGCAGTTTCAGAAATGAAATGTCAATCTGCCAACGAAAAATATATATGCCCCAGTGGACTTTTTATTAGGTTCATGTCAGTTGGCAAAGCCTGATTATTCCAGGAAATGAAGAGGCAAGTGACATCAGATCAGATGACGACCACAACAAGAACTGTAAGGTGAGACAGGTCACCTTGACAGATTTTGTGGTGTACGTGTCAGTCGTGCGGAATCTCCTAATAGAAATTGAGCATCAATAATGTACATGTACAGAAACCACAGCAGGAAGACTATATTTTCTTGGTTAGACGGGCAATGAAAGAGATCAGGTAGAGCAGCTGAAACAGATATGGAAATGCGAATAGATATAATGCGATTATTTAACAGAGATAATTTACCGATAAGACTGTGGTAGTAGTTGGCAATAACAAACCAGCCCGACCGAGAGGAATCTAAGTACAGACGTGATATCCAACACTCAGTATTCAGCCGTCGTCAACAAAATAATTTCTACTTCAATAATCGAAAACAACACGGTAGACAGCACCAACTCCAAATAGACATGCAATGAAACTGGTTTCCTGCAAGCAAGAAGCGGTCAACAGCTTTCGTTGATGGCAGCAAAACATACAATGAAAACAATTTGTATCATTGAAAAGTTTTCTTTACTCCAAATGGATTTCCAGTACGTTGCCCAGGTTATAATGTAAACAGTCACGCTTTGATTGCGTCCCTTCATTTTACACAATGGAGATGTGAGAAACACGATTTTAGCACTCAGAGACGCCAAAATTCGGAGAGCCGAGAAAAAGAAATACCGCTGTGACCACGAATCAGCTGTTCAAGTTACAAAAAACGGAAGATGCAAAGGACCAGTAGAAAAGAACAAAAGACGGAAATGGCGTATGGACAAGAGGCAGCAGATGTGTGTGAAGATGGCAACCGACAAGAACGTTCAGATCTCTTTTATTGAACAATTTACAAAATTTGTAAAATCATGAGCGGGACCTGGTAACTAAGTGCCTCCACTGCAATGTGTATGTACAATTTACAAATATCGCAAGTGCGCACGATTCTTGTCGCATCTGAGTGTAAGTCTTTTTTTGATCAGATCACATCATGAAAACATTAGCCCAAATGCCACAACGTTTGGTTTGTAGGGTTATAAAAACTTCATGTAACGCTTTTAAAAAATTCTTTTTGATAACGTGACTAAAACAGAAAGTGAAGTTTGACAAAAGGTTATTACAATGATTTCCAACGACATTGATGATGTTAATGAAAAATGAGTTTGAAACCTTTTGATAATGTCGCAAACAAATTGTGCCAAACAACTGTGCAAAAAAGTGATGTTTTCATAACCTACACATTTAGGTTTTTATAACTTATATTGATAACTTAGTAAACCATCATACATTAAAGCACTTTGTGTTTTCAAGAATGAATTACTCTTGTTTTCAAGAATAAATGGACGGAGATAAAATACTATGTTTATGCGAAGACTACTGATCTAATAATTAACGACTGATACAGTAAGTCGGCCAGCGTCATCGTCATGTCTCGGTGCAATTGCACTTCGCACCCCCAGCAGATTTAAGAATTTCCATCACATTAACGTGTGATTGTTCACCTGTCCGATTTGAATTGGATGTCGATATTTCCAAGACTTTCTTGGCGTGTTGCCGTTTTGTTCATCAACGGATCGCATCAGTCGCTGCGCGGAACCGGGAAAATACCAATAGAGAAACCACACTTGGAGGCTTTTATCGTGTATCTTTTATACCATAATGATTAATTTCCCCTCACTCTTGTGTGTGTAAAAAGCCCACGTGTTCACTCGAAAGACCAACTACTTCTGTTGTCCTAGTCGAGATGCTACGCATACAGTGGTTTGGTGTACCAGTTCTGCCTTGATTGTAAGGTTGCCAACCCGAGTAATCGTGATGACATGAAATGTTATGTGGGTTATAATTTCTAATAATCCCTGTGAATCAATATAGAGATTAATGCCTGACCTCGTTACATTATCGTGGTACCTTAACTATCATTCGATCATAATTTAATTGGATTCTAATTCCATGATACTCGCGATACCCTGATAGTATGGTCGCTACCATACTCACAAAATCCCCGTTTATATCTTATTTCACCGAATTCGTAGAAAGATTTAGGATTATCGAACTTTCTACCTGTGTACGTGCTGCACGACACGCAAATTTGAACGCATTGTCCACAAAATCAGGCCAATATGCAGTTGTCTTATGATTCGCAGAAATGGATATTGATTCATATCTGACAGAAAAATAATACAATATCGCCCTAGAAGATCTACATCTGCCGATCCAGCTTCCTCCTGGTGTCTGTACCGGTCAACCGGATCGACTTCAGGTGTATATGACTTGTAAACCTAGAAGGGAACCCACAACGGACATTTATAAAAGCACCAGAGCATCACGGCATATCTTCCATTTTCAAAACATTTGATAGGTCAATTCAAATTTTCAAATGGAGATCCAGCATATTTATTGGCTGGTGAAGAAAATTGGATAAAAATCCAGCCAATCAAAGAGAAGAATTCTCCATGAAGAATTTCCGCTTCCATAATCGAAAACCTAAATCATAAGGTCATATTAGCGCCAATCTTTACGCAGCATGAATTACATAATACACACAAGCAAGTTTACTGCAAGAGAGTAGCGGTGAACAATTTCCAATAATTTCGTCAAGCTATCATGATTTTCTTATCACCATATCCGTATCACTGATCTGTATTCTGTTTTTCAAATTGATTCTGAAGTCGTAAAGCACGTATACGATTGGAGTAACCGATATTTGCGGACGTGCCGATCGTCGTACAATACAACTGCTACATGAAGGATATTATAATACACGCATGAGTCAATATTTGAGAGATATTACCTACATTTCTGGTCAATGAGAAATGAGAGGACAAATGGAAAAAAAGAAACGATTTCGTATTCTGCATTTTGCTTAGTAAATATATGTCTGACTGAATTCGCGGTATGCATAGTTGGTAGGTGCATAATAATAAATCAGCAAATAGATGGGGAAAAGAAGCAATGGACAAAATAATTCACGGAACCGGGCGACAACAGGGAACATAACTTGACGAAGAGCGACCACATTCACGAAAAGATATAGAAGATTGGATTCATTTGGGAAGTTTGACAAATATCACCTTGTTATCGTATGAACGAGAAAAGTAGATTGATAGTTACTGTACATATGGAGCATAGAGCTTATTGAATAATCGAAGCTGCAGGTTGAATTATGAGCATTAAATAACTTCCGTCTATATTCAGATATGAATATGCATGTGATTGTTTACTCATTCTAATTTAATATTCACATATATTTGGAACTGAGGTGATTTTATTTTGGACATTAAATCGAGCAAAGCTCCCCGTTTTTTTTCACGAAATATCAGACAATTGAAATATATGCATAACATCCTCCGGTGTGTGTGAACAGATTGCGGTAACAAACATCGGCAGCCCCAATAGCCCGTTGTCGCAAAACCCAGGGTTAGACCAGTTTTTCCAATACGGGTTGTCTCTATATCAATTTGCAAATGAACAGATTCTTTATTGTCTTTTCTTTGGTCAAATATCACATAGATCGATACCCAATACGGGTAAGTATGTGTTTCATATAAGAATAGTTCACCACGATCAGTTCATTTGAATGCTACTCAATGTTGATCATAACAAATCGGACTGATGCATAAATATCAGTCAAACTTCCCCAAATGTACTTGCGTCTGGCTTTAACAGCTCTTGGGATTAGATTAAATGGTATTACATTTATAAAAAAAAAAAACACTTAATGGAGATATGCCGATAGGAACACCGCACTTACCCTTGTGATAATGGCTGATACATAGTACGCTACTTTCGCTCGGCTTCGACCTACCCCACAGGAATTAATGCATGATGGCAAAATGTTCTTAAGGGTTACCCGAACCAATCCTGTAAATTTACTTCGCTTTTCCCAATGGACAAATGGAGATCTAGATACCGCCACATTATGTCATCTTTTTTGGTACACGGCAACATGGCAATCATAACAAAAGAATTCTGCGCAATGAAACAGGGACCAGTAAGGAAATAGTATTTTCATTTACTGTTAGATTCTTAGTTACCAGTAGCAGCCAAAATGAAACGGCATTTAAAAGTAGAAGGCATTCAAGCATGTGGATCCACGACATTTTCCCCTATCGGCACTTCCCCCACGACAGTTTGCCCGCGACCTATTCCCTCAATGACATTTCTCCCAGCACTATTTTCTCCTCCAATATATTATAATTAGTTATATTTTGAGCCTGTTTACGGGTGTTATCTTTCTTTCTGTTCCGAACGCTCAAGACCGATTCCTGTGCCAATGTTCACGCCGGATGAACGCTGTGTTGTGCGTGCAAGATAAAACTAGGGTTCAACATGTGGGGCCGCGACTGGGAGAGACGATTTTGAAAAACACATCAGTAAGCTTAATTATCATTTTAGATTAAACTAGAATATTACAGAATGGGTTTAAGAGATGATATTCTACACAAAAGTTAAAATATTAATCGGGGGAAAGTTCCTAAAGAGTTCATCGCCTGAAAATCTCCACAGTATCTCATGATGAAGTTTGTCAAAAATAATATAAATAATCGATCAGTGGAATAAGTGATGTATATTAATGACATTTCATAAAATTTCCTTCCGCTCTTTCAGTGGCATATTTCCCAAGCGTTCGCTAAATACTAAAGCTAAGAAGGCTACAGGCGAGTCATAGGCGATGAGCCCCGCCTTTATCTTGAGCACGCAACAAGGTGTTCATCAGACACGAAAATTGACACAGGAATCTGTTTCAAGCATTGGGGAAAGAACTACAAGAAGAAAAACACGGAAACATGTTTAAAATTTCACTAATTATATTATACGAGAGAAGATGTTGCTAGACGGGAATATCGCCGGGGGAGAATGTATTTGGGGAAATGTTGATACACCCATGCATGTATGTAGAGAGAGAGAGAGAGAGAGAGAGAGAGAGAGAGAGTTGATGACGATCCAATAGCCAATAACTTAGTAATCCAACACATTACAACATACACACATTAAAACTTATGCAACAAACCGATTTCTCTCAAATAACGCAAGACACAGTCCTCTCTCTCCTGACTAGAAAGATCTTCCAAAGTAGTCGCTTGATACAAATAAAGTCTTTTACGATCTGAAAATCTATGTAGTTGATAAGAATATGTTTCACTGTGAGATGTATCTCTGTTTACTTACTTTATACTGAAAATAGTTTTATACCAACATCGTTCTCAAAGAAAGAAACCACTCACCCCGGATCAGCTAGATTCATTAGGGTTATAGCAGTTTTCGAATCTTAAATCAATCATGTTGGCGAGAAACCCCATAGAATGATTAATCTTGGGGGAATATGGAATAAAGCTGAAAGAAAAAGTTACTGTGCATTTGAAGACGCTTTCGAAATACTGATCAGCTTTACGGGTTTGATATTTGGAACATCATGGTGTCCTTGCAACATCATTGAAAACTGTTGGCCGTTTCCCTTCTTTTCCGGAAATTAGCCTATGTTTTTGGATACTTTGATTTGTTTTATCTGGTACTAATGTGGTTATATGAATTAGGTCTTCACGTTATGGATGCGTAATTCTATGCGTATGGTTGCTTGTGTTTAGCATTTACGTCAATGAATAATTTCAAGACATTGTTGGTGATCAGTGACCTTGAAATTTAACCTCAATATCAATGCCCGATCATCGCTTCCCACTAATGCATCCACAGGCCCGTACGCAGGACTTCTATCGGGGGGGGGGGGGTGCGATTGCATATAAAGCGGAACGTGAGTCCCAACAATGCTCGCTACAAGCACGCCACGCTAGGGGGTCCGGAGGCATGCCCTCCCGGAAAAATTTGAAATTTTAGTCTTCATTTGGCGTATTCTAGCGCCTTCCAAGGAGAAAATAGTGCTCTAATATAGCTGCCGCTGTGTTGTTTTTATAGGGTCCAAAAACGTGAAAATAGCTGAAAACTATGAACCATATGGGGAAACATAAATAACAACAACGGTCGTTAATTCAGGTAAAAATACAAGCAATACTAGCAAAATTAAACGGAAGATAACTGGACGAAGTTATTTCACGAAGTTCAGTTATCTCCCCTGTTGTGTGACGCTCAAAACGCGTGCGGATGTGAAACGGGGTCGACGCAGAACTCAATAATCCTGAATATACCGCGTAACCGTAGGGCGGACCACTCCTCCACCCCCCACCCTGCGTACGGGCCTGGTCCACTTAACAAATGTAATATTTAGTGGTTTCCGAACTTTTCGTCCTCAGTGACCTTGACCTATGACCATTCCAGCTCAGTAGGTTACCTGACTGTCGTAAGTTTGAGGTATTCCTAAGTCGAATCACAATTCACATCCTTGGACTAGAGTAACAGCGCAAACACTGTTTTCAATCATTTCCCGATTGGGGGAGCAAGAGTGGCGTTAACCTGTTGACCTGCAGTTTGGTACCTGGCATATCGTCTCGAACTGATACATCCACTCATAAATGGAATGATTTCTTGATTTTTGAATCAGTGACCGTTAATTATAGCTCCAACTTTGTTCTGCGACACTTTGTCTCCGTCTCTTGTATACACTCGCAAAAATGAGATTTTCAGTGATTTCTGATTTTTAGGCAGCAATGGCAGTGACCTTTGAACTAATGACGGATTACTCCTTAGTTATCCTGATTGATGACCGATTCATCACGCTGGCATCATTAAACTTTACTGACGGCTTCTATCCTACAAGGAATTAGCTTGTATGGAAACAGTTGTCTATTTGACGTCGGAACAGAGTTTGAACCGAAGAATATATCAACAATTCTTAATATATACAAGGCCATTTTTTTCTTCAAGTCCGTACCATACCGAATTTACTCTTGGAGTATACGCGATTGTTTGACGATACGATTACACCTTCACCATGCAATGGTAGTGAGTATCAGATAAGATACACATGATAACACACGCCGATATTGTAACTGCATTCTATACGTATGTATCCTTTGTGGGCAAACAAAAACAATCTTGATCTTGACTTGATGAGGCTTACGGGGTCTAACTCCGGATAATTCCATCTAACTTGACAAGTCCTCTGCCGTGAAAGGTCATATAACAGAAGCCAGGCCCCATTATGAACTAAAAAGTGTGATAGATTCGAGATTATGTTGTCAAAGTTATCCCGCTGGTTCTCAGTGTCAATTATCTTTTTTGAGTTAAGCTGGAGTGAACATCGCGAATTGCGAAATGGTACTCATTTGTCAAAGACTTTTTGTTCGTTAAACGAATAGACAGAGAAAACTTACAAAGCACGAATAATCTCCACTTTGGTGGATCTAAATATTCATGGCACTGTGACTAACGTCACAGGACCTACGAAGAAGGGTTTGATTTGATTTATGTGTGCACCTTGACCAGGTCACAGTGACATTGATCTAAGGTGGTCTCAGGAAGCATTAGGACATGTTTTTTGCCAATTTCGAGGTTTAAGGTCTCCTAAGTAGGTCAAAGTTTCATCAGAAGTAGGTCAGCTCAGAGCTCGCTGATAAAAGTCCGCTAATGCATGTTCGTGCCAAACAAATCAAGGATCTAAAGTCAACGGTTCTCGGAGAAATGATTCAGATGGACTGACCCAGTGGCTGATTCACTCATTACCAGACAATTGCAGTTGAGAGCCTACTTCGTAGGAATATAGTCGAGGTGGTACTTTAGTATACTTGTAGCCACTGCAGAGTTGTAAGACGTTTTCCTGTTTTCACACATCGATAGTGTTAAAGACATACACAGAATGGCCTAGAATAAGTTTATCGACATTATAAAAGAGTACAATTCTCTCGGTATATCTCTACGATGTATTTCTTCTCCACCAGACGTTCGCTACGCTCGTCCATTAACATCAGATGAGTTGTTTGAGCTCATCTGTCATCACAGCTCCTCAGCTAGCTTACCTAATTACGTTTAAGCCGGTGCTAGGGGATGTATGGATACTTCATAGTCTCCACACGAACATCTGCAATAAATGCGCGGCTGAGATACTAAGGCTACCTAAAAGAATCCACCGTATTCTCGGGTCTGAATGTTATGTGCCGAGGGATGTTTCCTGTAGAGTCATGTGGTTGCTTTTTAGTCGCCAGCCATCGTCAATTTTTTCAACCTCTTGCATATCGCTCCAATTTGTTACCTGTATATGGCAGGATTCTGCTGGTGGACTATTAGTCCCCGAGGCCCGCCCTCTGTACATGTCATTCGACAGATATATGTAGATTTATTGTTTTGATGGGAAATTTAAGCCGTACGACGTCGGGCATTACAGGTTAGTTTCTCTGGATATTCTTACATTTACAAGTTTACCCATGTTGAGGCGTCTACTCCATCGGACGTCCACGATGCTCGCCCATTAGCAGCAGAGGAGTTGTTTGAGCTGATCTGTTATCACAGCTCCCGAGCCAGCGTATCTAATTCCGCTTAACCCGGTGCTAAGGGGACGTGTGGATACTTCATAGTCTCCACATGAACAACTGCAATAAATCGCGGCTGAGATATTAAGGCTACGCCCAAGAATCCCCCGTATTCTCTGGTCTGAATTTTAGGTGCCCAGGGATGCTTTCATATAGAGTCATATGGATGCCTCTTAGTCGCCAGTCATCGTCAATTTTTCCCACCTCTTGCATATTGCTCCTATTTATTACCGGTATATGGCGGGATTCTGCTGGTGGACTGTTAGTCCCCGAGGCCTGCCCTCTGTACGACTTCGGGCACAACAGGTTAGTTTCTCTGGGTATTCTAACATTTACGAGGTTATCTCATGTTGAAGCGTCTACTCCATCAGACTTCCGCGATGCTCATCCATTAACATCAGATGAGTTGTTTGAGCTGATCTGTCATCACAGTTCCCGAGCTAGCGTATCTAATTACGCTTGAGTCGGTGCTATGGGCCGTGTGAATACTCCATAGTCTCCACATGAACCACTGCAATAAAAGCGCGGCTAAGATACTAAGGCTATGTCCGAGAATTCACGTATTCTCGGGTCTGAATGTTAGGTGCCAAGGGATACTTTCCTGTAGAGCTATATGGGTGCTTTTTAGTCGCCAGACATCGTCAATTTTTCCCACCTCTTGCATATCGCTCCAATTTCTAGCTTTCATTTCGCAAAAGTTTTAATATGCACATCTCATTTGTTGTTATGGGATCTCTGTGCTATGACCTGATGTGAAAAATGACGTTAGCTAATTTTAATATATCGGTGATATAACACCGCCCTCCCCCCTTTCCCGGATGTACGCTGGAACATCATTATGTGCTGCCGGTGTGATGGATAAGAATGTCCTATTGTCGCTTCTCATATCCTCTTATATTGTCACCAAGGACAGACACTTGTCCCCAATGTAGAGAAAAGTGTCCTAGCTGGGTCTGAAGACAGAGGCCAGACACTCTTAGCAAAGGGACATTCTTAGCCTCCACACAGTCATCATTGAAAACTGTTGACCGTGTCTCTCTTGCAGAGAACTAGCCTATGTTTATGGATACTATTTTTGATTTGGTTCTAATGCTGTTAATTCTTCAATGAACGACTTTGAATGACGGATTAGACGCTTATGTATACAAAACCGAGAAATACGTACAGAGTAGATTATATAATGTATAGAGAGAAAAGTAACCTCAGCTGGAAACGCCCTATATGATATGTCATTTCGCAATAGGTTCTATCATAAGACATTTTGGCTGTCAAATATTTGGCTGAATATGTCCTATAGACATGACCCTGAGAGAGAAGTCTAGTACATATATTTGTTTACCTCACACATTAGACCAACAAATACAGAAACAGAATAGGGAGTTTCAAATCGCAGTGAAAGTTTGTCATGGTGAAAGTTCTCAGCCGTCTTATTACACGGGATGTTCAAACGGATGTTCCCATGTACGCTCTGTTTTCGCTTTGATAAATGATCGTAAAGAACGTGAGCGTCTTTACAGTGTGTTTTTATTTGCAGCTTTTCTTGTATTATATCCGGTCGAACAAGTAGCTTCAATGAAAACACAAGACAGGATGAAGAAGGATGAAGAGTTTGGATGCCAAGTAAATTGCAAATATCGATTTTCCATCGTCAAGAGCAACAGTCTTAACTATGAAAATCACCGCACTGGAACTAACTTTAGAATCTTTACGCAAGTCATGAAAATTCCCATCTCGTCTAATCATATTTTGTCGCAAATAGCATACTAATGAAGTAAATCTGAAGATATTTTTCGTAAAAAATGCACTATATACATGATACATGTGTCCTTAAGTTTCGATTAGATGAAAAGTGCCAGCAAAAAATTTGACATATAAAACAATATTGATAAGACACAAATGATATCCTGCAAACCTCCACAGTTTGCACATTACCAGTTCCGAAATTACACAATAACACGAATATGAGATTATTGTCACCAAATTCCAAACATAATATCTTTAATTAAATACGCTCACATTAAAACACCTGATTGCTTAATTGGAAAAAACAACCAGTCGCTCATAGACTTTCTGTAACGGTTTAATGGAGCATAAAAATTCATCAAATATATGAACTTATGGATATGGATTTATTTCCGACATACTGCATTCAGTTACCCGAAAAAAAGGGGTCATCGGTCTTCCGTTCTAGATTTCGGTCTGTACATACATTCGGAAGGGTCATAAGAAGCACAGTTATATTCGCCTTGCCTATCTGAGATGGAGGAATCTGGAAGCGTTTCTGCGCACATCCGTTGTCACGTGAACAAGAGGTGTTCGATTGTTGTTCCGCGAAGGTACGTGATTCATACACCTTTGGAAAAGGTACGCACATGGTACCGGGTTTTGCGTAGTCATAATCAGTCGAATTTATCTTTGTGTTCTTGATATCTCTTTTGAATTACAAGCGTCTAGTCCGTCATTCATAATCCAGCCGTCGTCCATTAGAGAATATCCGCGTCCATAATCCAAAGACCTATTCCATTTTCCACATAACAGTATTAGCACCAAATTCAAAAAGACAATCATAGTATACATAAACATAGGCTTGTTTCCTGCAAGAGAGAAGCGGTCAACAGTTTTCAATGATGCCGGCAAGACAAAAATATCAAATCCGTATCGCTGATCAGTATTCTTAATCCATAATATTCGTTATAGAGTAGTCATCTAAAAAATGATGTATCTCAGTCACGCTTTGATTGTGTCTGTTCATATGAGTACCATGAGGATCTTGAAGTACACGGGTTCATACGGCCCCTAGCCCCAGGTTAAGCGGAATTAGACATAAGTTACGAAACGTAGCGCCATAGATCTTGCACGCTACGTTCGTATTTTGTTATCAGCATGCGATATGTATCGCCAAATTTGAGAAACTTTGAGTGTAGGCGCTTGGTGGAATAGCCCTGTTTTTTAAGTTTCTGCACCAATGTTTTGTGACGTTGATTAAAATCGTCACATTTAACACAGGATCTAGCAATGCTACTAAGCGAGATATGTATACGCCATATGCAGGTCCCACTGGAATATTACTATCCAGAAAGGGATAGTTAACGATGTCGAAATTGTAATCATCTCTTTTGTCATAAAGTCGACGAGAGAGAATGCCCGCTTCATTTTTATAGAGATAGAGATCTAAATAAGATGTGCCTGTAGGGCTATCTGTAGTTTCCTTCAATCCAGTGAAGGTGGATATATATCCTTCACTGCGTCATTTATATAGCGATTATCCACAGCGAGAAGATCGTCTATATAGCGTTTGGTGAATGAGAAGGAACGGGCTTTGAATGGATCGGTTTTTGAAAGCGCCTGCATATAGTCATATTCATAAGAGAACAGATACAGGTCAGCCAACAGGGGGGGGCACAATTAGTACCCATTGGAATACCTATATCCTGCTGATATATTGTGCTGCCAAATTTCACATAGATATTTTTAATGAGAAATTCAAGCAACTCTATAAACAAAGAAACATCCCATGAATGATATCTCTTGTATGTAGTAGAGCTAAAGAATGCTTTATGGCTTCCGATATTAATATATCTACGATCAGTTTTCTTGAACACAGATACTATTAATGAACTTAGACGGTCAATAAGGTCCTGATGAGGGATTGTAGTATAGAGAGTCGAGAAATCCCATGTTGATGTTTGATATGTATTACAAGACCGTCAGTTCCTCGATATATGATCAAAGTGATATCACAGACGGTTGTGAGATGAGTTCTTTAGTCTTTGTTCAATCTTATTCGAAAGGATAAACGGAAAACTGATAATCAGTATACCAATGTATATTGTATTATTTCACTGTCAAATCATAGTAGACAGGCAACACGTAAATGTAATGATAATATATTGGCATGTAAACCATCTTGCTAACACCTTGGATCCCAAACATAATACAGATATTGACATGTTACGCATCTCCAAACAATATTGGAGAACGCTTTGAAGTTGGCATGAATTATATCGAGAAGCGCCTTGTGTTCATGCTACGAATCTTCCCGTCCGAGATCCGACAAAGCACTAACCAGTAATTTAATACCTGCTACTTGTTTATTATAAAACACACTTTTGTTACATACCACCCTCACGAGACAGCAATATTGGGAATGTGCTATAGATTATTTAGACCAGCAACCCGTCAAAGGGTAACATGCGAACAGAGTGATCCATGGATATATATTATCAGGATACGGTGTTTCTCCCCCACTTTGAATCAGCTCGAGTTCTCGAAGTCTGGATCGTCGTATCGATCGAAACCGTAAGTTACAAAGTGCGGGAACAACACAGTTTCCTGATAATATATTTATCATATATCGAACTCTAAGGATGTTTTGGTTCGCTTAAAAGTTCGTTTTAATTCCGAACTATGTGTTATGACGCGCGCTTTGATTGTGCACGAGACGTGATGAGACTCACTTGACCTAACTGAATAAATCCACGTACGCGGCACTGGGCCAAAAATAAACTCGTGCGCCTCGATTATGGGTGCCGCGATGGAACAAACTAGATCAGGACAGGACAAGAAGCAGAAAGAGAGAAGAACGACAGAGATCAAGTTGGAATATTACTTCCGGCAATATTTGACATCGACGAGTGCCAAAATATTGAATATGAAACGTACATATACTGTTTAATGTGTTGATCAACAACCTCTCATTCGAAATGCGAAACATGATGGATAGGTGCATGCAGGCCGTACGGAAATTCCCAAACTGAGAAATTCAAACATTGTCAAGCAACGCGAGTCCGACAATGTCACAGACGAGTCACGATTCTGGAATTACATTTTACAGTAAGTTGGCCAGTGTTAAAGGTACGTTTATAAAACCACGTCAAGAAAGTTCATCAGTAGTTATTGGTGAGATGAACTTTTATGGAGGAACGAAATGGATGGGATTTACGGTTTGCCCAGATTGTGCCGTGTGCACGCTGTCAGCTGCATTTAATATTGATTCTATTACATGTAAATGAGATCCAAAATTTACTATACGATCATGATTGAATTTTACAGTTTTAAAGGAGTTAACGAGTCAAACATAATTTTGTTTTAATGACTTTTGATTCGATGAAAAAAAACACGTGACTAAATTGCGGTCCATTTGACGACAGTTGTATAACTGTGGATCAATTATCCTTCTATGGATTTAGGTATTTTCTATAACGCATCAGTCTAGCAGACATCACGGACATGCAGGAGAAATTGAACTGATAAATCATGGGCGTGCAGGGCTCCCCATCACGGTGGCCTGAAAATGTAGATTTGCAACATCTGTTATCAATTCACCGAAGATGAACAAAAACAAAACCGGGGGGGGGGGGGGGGGGAATTGATCGGCGTATTATATTTTAAAGGCTTGTAGCATATGAACTAAACAACATTAAGAGTCAGAGTAGCCATGTTTCCATGCCTTCAGTTTCTGTCACTGAAAACGTGATCAACAGAATGCAGTCTACAGGGGTCGGTTGTCTTTGCGGAAAGCATGGCGGATGGAGACATGATCATCGAGGGGAGAGAAGGCCCCCTGTTTACAAGTTGAATGACATTCGGTAACACCGGTCAGCTGTCAGTGGCGGGAATTTGAAATTTCCATGGTCAACTCCTGTCAAGACTTTAGCAGGTGACGTCCCACACGGTGAATACTGCCATGCCAAGTGGATTTATGCAACGAGAGTATTCTGGATGTTTGGTGATTTTTTATGCTAATACATAACAAGTAATAACATTAGTAGTAGCCTGATGCCTGTCACGACAGATTTTCACGTTTGACCAGAAAACTTCAAATCGTCACTGTGGCTCTACTTTTGAGTGGATCAGCCCAATTTTCTCCAGGCTGACTCATGAACAACGTACAAATATTGGAGTTATTAATTAAATCAAATAATTTTTTAAGTAAATTTAATTAATTTTTCAATTATTAAAATTAAAAAAAATATATTTACCAATTGTGGGTGAAATCAACATCATACTGATAATGAAGGGTGACATCTCTTGTATTCTTATGCCATTTCTGCGACAAAAATGACTTTGAAGCAAACATAGGCAAAAAATGATTGATTTGTCAGTGCTAGGATCAAATAGTCAATGCCAAATATGAAGGGGTTCATTAAACCCAGGTGGTAGCTGTGACCAAATTAGCTTTCGAGAAGCAATAAATTATCAATGGAAGAAAGGAAATTTACATAGATTCAATTACATGCTGTTTTATTTTTCAAAATCTAGACCTCAGTTCAAATCTGGATTGCTCGCATTTATGCTTTAATCATTTATGTATAAATCCACTTCATGTCAGTCTGGAACAACCTGAAATTAATAATAATCTTATCACCTGTAAAAACTCAAATGTTTGTGCCACACACAAAGAACATCCAAAATACGTTTGCATTTGTAACTTTAATGAGACAAATAAAGTCTGATAACTGGGTCATTAATTAATCTGTCTGTTAGTGGCTGCACATTTGTGTGTGTCTGTTGTCAGTCACAGTTGCATCAGAGTACATACTTTCACTTATTAATTTCATTTTCAGTATCTTCAGGATTATGACTTTGTGATCTTCTTTCATATTCAGATTAGACGGCTGTTGGTAGCCAGGAACATGGATTACAGACACCAACTATTAGCAAGTCACCCCACACACACCAAATAGTTTCTCTGACATTTCGCTCGGTGTCATTAAGAGGTATGACATCCATCTCTATTGGAATATAGGCCTTGATTTCTGCAAGTTGCCACTTTAATGTTTCACCACATAGTTAACAGTTTAAGTGAGTCAACTTCTATCTGTTTTCACCTTCCATGGTTGTTAATGGAGTAGATATCAGCAAATGACCATCAGATATTCTTAGTAATAACATGGCAGTGTGACTAACGTCACAGGACCTACGAAGTACAGTAGGCATTATAGGACTCGAACGCGAACTGAACTCTTGGAAATCCTCACCCCCAGTTGAAATCCTGCCTATATTAAGATGGGCACCGCCCAAGTCAGAATCGCCAGTGATTTTCATCAAAAATCACCAGAAATTTTCATCAAAAGTAGGTCAGCTCAGAACTTGTTGGTAACAGTCTCCTAATGCGCCTTCATTCCAAAATAAATAACGATCGCCGATTTAATTTTACAATTTTTTAATTAAAGGAAACAGATTGAATAATATAGGTTCAGTAGATTTCAAGCTTTACGTGTGAAAATACATTTACATCTCTTTAAT
Organism: Hanleya hanleyi; assembly: GCA_036873755.1. NCBI lineage: Eukaryota > Metazoa > Mollusca > Polyplacophora > Lepidopleurida > Hanleyidae > Hanleya > Hanleya hanleyi. Next base: position 58,401 of record JAVTVY010021982.1, read on the forward strand.
GGTTTTCAGTGCCCTTGTCCAGGATCAAAACAACTTTTTGAATCACATTATTTTCCCAACAATACAACAAATTTTTATATATAGTACTATAGTAGAAAGGTAGCATTTATGTAGTTTACGGTAATTCAACTCAAGACCAACACCTTCTATGCACAAGATAATAATGATTCTATGTCATTCTCCTGGGCATAACCGGTACAAAGACGAATAAATAGCGTCTCTACATCACGTTGTTATCTAGATATATGAGACAACACATTTTGGGCATCGGCAATCTGATGAATGTACTATTCCGGTTTTCTTGTTTCACATTATATTCTATGGCGGTTGATCGGTGATTTTCTTCATTGATAAACGTTAAACCACCTCAGCTTCGTTATGGAAACAGCGCTGATTGTTTGAGGGTATATGCAGTAGTTAAGATTAACCTCAGTAATAGGGCCATGTGGCATACAGTGAGACAGGGTATTTTTAGCTGTGGGTAATTTGACCTGAATTTGAAGGCTCAAGCCTGGTGTGGCCAATGTGAAATAGGATACACGTTAAAGGCTACAGTTCACATATATCTATAACAATATACTGAAGTGTTAATTATCAATCTAATTTTAATCAGAATTTCAGATCAGTACTTGCTGGTAACAATGCCCTAATGCACGTTCATGCCAAAAATCAAGGTTCTAATGTCAACGGTTCTCCTTATTTTGCCGACGAAAGGATTTGGATGGACTGACTGACTGCCTGACTGACTGACTCATTACCGGACAATTTGCGATCTGTAGCCTACTTCGTAGGAATACCTGTTTAGAAGTAATATGTGCATTTTCTAATTACTGCCAACAAAATGTTGATGAGATGTAGATCCATCCAATTGAACTATAGGAGTTGTGTATAACACCTCTGTGTTATATTTATGGATATGTTTTGTACACATTTGTGTGTATTGCTCTCACTTATTATAGGATTAAACATGTCTTTTGTCTTTGTATCAACATCAAAGTTTAGATTGGCGGGATGACTCACTGATTATATGGGGAAATTAACCACTGTCATGAAGGAATTTTTACCAAATGTAGTTTAAATGAGCAGCTTGTAAACAAATTATGTTTTGTCAGATTTCGAATTTATTTTTTCTTTATTTCTAAATTTTAATTTGAAAAATGTCAAAAATGAATTACAATAATAACAATAATTAAAAATATTGTTTAACATATCTGCTGCATGCTTCATACTTCTTATTATAGGCAGAAGGATTGTCTATTTGGTGCTTTTTACCAGATGGAAAAAATATGTACAGGTTAGTGCGATATTGTACTTTTCACTTGTACCTCAGTCTTGAGACATATGGGGCAAAATGAGGGACAATTATAAAGGGGGTACCCTCGGTATATAGGCTGTAAAATCCCTATCTGTGCATAGTTTTGTCTGTACCTTCCCCGGATAGTTTGGGGATGGATATTGTTGGTTCAGATGAGAGCAATCTTTATTTAAACAATGGTTCCGTGACTGACAGGCACCAGGCCGGAGTTAATCACTTCCGGGTCGGAGCCCTCGAACTACATTGTTTTGAAATTTTAGAGCAGATAATTGTGGATTTTGTGAGCTGTGATCTTCTGCGTTTCTGATACATCTGACATTTGGGGTGAGAAGGCTTCTTGTTTACAAATTGAATGAGATTCCGTAACACCGGTCAGCTGTCAATGACGGGAATTTGAAATTCCATGGTCAACTCCTGTCAAGACTTTAACAGTTAATATCCCACAAGGTGAATATTGTCATGCCAGGTGGATTTATGCATGGAGAGTCTTCTCGATTTTTGGTGATTTTTAATGCTAATACATAACAAGTAACATAATTATTAGTAGTCTGATGCCTGTCATATCGACTAGGATGATACGGAAATAGAAAACGCGAATGTGTATCACTATCTTAGCACGCATAGGTATATGATAAATAGCTATACCGTCTCATCCAGCCTTTATATTCTCCGTAAGTAAATAGTTCTTGAAATGAGATTCGACATTTTGCATTGCAAATGAGGTTTTGAAGACGTTTGTCGAGGGTTATGAAGTAGGCACAGCGAAGATAAGCGTTAAAGAGAATACATACGTCATAAATTGTTGAACACTAATCTGAAAAACCTGAGCCAGGTCAGAGGAATTATTGTGCCATGGACTATTGAATTTCATACAATGCCTTAATATGGCTCATATGCTGGCAAGTACAATCAGAAGATGCATGGTATCTACGTCTGCAGCATCTGACAAAGGTTAGCTGAACGTATACGTAAATAGCTTCATTAACGCAAGAATGCCGTTTTCAATATTACAGAGCTGATATTGTTGACAGATAAAGTTCACTCATCAGAGGACTGGAGAAAATTATTGTGCTGTCATTTCAAGAAATTCAGATGTCGAATGCTTGTTGATACATAAAATCTCACAAAATCTTACCGAAGTTTTGCGCAGTCCTAATCGGTTTCAGCTTTTCTTGTGTTTATCCAGTCGAACAAGTAGCTTCAATGAAAGCACCAGACAATTGAAGCAATAAGATGAAGACTTTTCCTTCATCTTGGATACGATGTAAAATGCGAATATCGATTTTCCATCGTAAAAAAGTAGCAGTCTTAATTATAGAAATCATAGGAGTGGAATCAACACTAGAATCCTTACGTAAGTCATAAAAATTCTAAGACGAGTAGATAAGAATTCTCCATCTCGTCTGATCTTATTTCGTAAGATAAAGTCTATTCAGGAAGTATTTTTTTATTTGTTTTCACTCCACATACAAAACATGATATATTTGTCCTTATTAAATTTGAATGAACATTATATCATTCAGTTTCAGCACTGCTAACAAAAATAGTATCTACCATGCAAGATCGTTCCTGTAGAAATTCGAAACGTCCATCGTATATCCATGACAATTGTACGAGCCGTTCAAACGCGGAAACGGTGGCCCCATGCACCCAGTGTCCGGGGGACACTCGCGTCTAGACGTAAGTGTCCCAAGACACTAAGATCTGGATTTAAATGTCCGTCGGCATTCAGGTCTGGATTTGGATGTCCTGGGACACTGGCTTCCAGGAGACTAAAGTCCTAACCTGGAGCCCAGTGTCCGCCTCGATTACTACTTCCGATTTTCCATCCAGTTTACACGCGAACATGTTTACCATGGAGTAGTATAGAAAGGGGAGTTACGGCGTTATTGACCTACTTCCGACAGGTGGCGCCAACATATCATTTCCGCTTGACCTTTTTGAAGTCACTTCCGGTTCTGGTCATGTGACATAAAGTGACCTTTAACCCTGCACACGATTTCCGCTATTGTGCGCATTTCCACTATTGTGCACTTCCGATCACGTGACCGGAAACCGGAGTGCCCTTATAAAAAAAAACCACGGTAAAAAGTATGGTAAAAAAACCACGGTTTTTTGGGACAGGTAATTACCATACAAATTACCGTGGTAATTACCATACAAAACCGTGGTAATTACCATACAAAACCGTGGTAATTACCATACAAATTACTGTGGTAATTACCATACAAAACCGTGGTAATTACCATACAAATTACCGTGGTAATTACCATACAAATTACCGTGGTAATTACCATACAAATTACTGTGGTAATTACCATACAAAACCGTGGTAATTACCATACAAATTACCGTGGTAATTACCATACAAATTACCATACAAAACCGTGGTAATTACCATGGTAATTACCTGTCCCAAAAAAACGTGGTTTTTTTACCATACTTTTACCATAGTTTTTAACCGTGTTATTCATCCAATCCTGGGATTCACCGTGGTATTTACCTTACTATTAACCTACAAATTACCATGGTATCAACAAACCATTCACCATAAATTACCAAATTATCATATTCTGCCTCATGCAATTAGCATACAATTTTTTTACCATACTTTTATCATGGCTTTTTAACCGTGGTAATCATCCAATCTTGGGATTCATTGTGATATTTTACCTTACAATTAGTCAACAAATTACCATGGTATCTAAAACACTCCCCATAAATTAACAAATTATCATATTTTGCGCCATGCAATTTTCTACAGACAATTGTTCAAAATCGAATATAATGGTCTCTAAAAGAACTGTATCAGAATGAGTATTGTTAATGGTAAACTTTTAAGAAAATGATGGCTATGTGGAGATAAAGTGGGGTTCCACAAACAATGAAACTGTGATTCTGCAACAGCAACTCTCGAATTCACTGCAAATGCAACTCATCGGATAAGAAAGTGCAGACTTATTTCCCAGGAACGAATAAAAGAAAAAATGGTTGGGTGAAGTTTCAACTGATTTAATGAAGCAAGACAAAATATTTATACAGTAAACATAATATATGTGAGTCGGTCTTCCTTGTGTGTCTGTTTCCTATACTAAAGTAACAATCAATGTTATCCCCTCATTTCTTCAGCTGTCTTCATTTCAAATTCTTTGCAGCGTTGTTAAGTTTCTCTCGCATGAAGAACTTTATCTCCGACAATGTCTTCTGGTGGAATTGTTGCTGCACTGAATCTGAAAAAGAAAGAAATATATACTATAGATAAACTGCAGATATTATACCCCAAGCTGTAAACTGACCAACATAGAATTACATCTTTTAAAGGGAGATAACTCAATTCTATGATGCGTGTCAAGTAACATAATACAGCGTATAAATAAAGTGGTACCACTGACTGAATAATCAACACAAGAGAATGTTCTTTATCATTTTAAGATGGCCACATCAACCAAGTCTACATCTTTCAAAGGGAGGTAACTCAAGTCTATGATATTTGTCAAGTAAAATAATACAGCTTATTATTAAATTGGTAACATTGACTGAATAGTCAACAATAGAGATGGTTCAATATAATTGATGGGGACATAAACCAGGTCTACAAAGATGGGAGCAGAGTAATAAACGCATAATGATTCTGAGGAAAAATTGTGCGACGGGGTGCGATGGTGTAACTCTTTCCAGGTTGCCATGAGTTCAAGTGTAGTTATAATGGACCCTATGCATATTACCAGTCTATGGAAATGGCCCCTACAAGGAACTGACATCAACTGAGAGAAGCTGATGTGCATATAGGCTTTATTCAGGTTGATTTTTTTATTGCCACCAATTAATTTTCACAAAAAAGTGTCTATTATACTTACTTGCAATCTCTCGGACATGACTGGGATCCATGCCTGGCTTTGCTTGGAGGCCCCCGGTTCGCTTCCCCCCGCCAACAGAATGCATGGATAGAAACTCGTCACGATACAGAGCTTGAAGGAGGGTGTTCATCATCTTCCTCGAGTCTTAAAATTCCAGAAGATATGGAAAACTGAAATGGCAAAATTTGATGCAATGGATTAGTCCCATCAATGCCTTTTATTTCAATTCAATTCTATGAAAATAATCTGTATGTATTTGATATGCACAGGGAAAACAATATCATATGTGATTCAATTTGCAAGTAACAAATAGCCGAGAATGGTCATGCTTATCAGTGTTGTGTGAAAAGAGAAGTGAAAATACAAAAAAAAAACTGAAAAGACAAGATATGATGTAATACAACATTACGTTAGTCCCATGAATGAGACTTTTTAGGAAAATAAGTTGCAGATTTTATGTTGTATGCATAAGTTTAATTAAGTATTATTAAGTATTAAGTATCATTCAATGTTTAAGTAACAAATAGCAGACAATATTCATGCTTATCAATGTTATGAAGCTTACATTTCCAAAATGTGAAAACAGCTTACCAAAGATTCTTCACCTGCCCCCGATGTGTCTTCCGTGGTCACCCATTCCATTCCATCTCTAGAAACATCGACAACGACTGGGCTGTTGTCAGATGTTGTCGGGAAGGATGGTCTCACTGTGACACAGTGGTCGTCTTGGTGGTGGATCGTTGACTCACTGGGGCTTACAGTAGCGAGATGCTGGGTTGGCAGACTGGTTCGTTGCTGGGGCTGAAGTAAATCGGATAACTTTTCCACCAAGGATGGAAGACCTGAAAAGAGAAATATTCATGGTTTTATAATTTATATGCCATATGGGTACATTCCAAACTTAAAATCAATTAAGAGTTCAAACCAAGGCATAATGAGGTAAATATGCTGGATTCTATACCCCGGTTGCTATGGTTCACATAATTTATAGAGCCCACCTGTTTACTAACTACGATACGAGTGAGTTCAAATCAACGTCGCACCAGTTATATTTCAGCAACACGGCGACGACAACCCCTTTCACAATATTGATAATTTCTTAACTTTGCTAAATATAACGAGCTTACTATTTATGAAATTTGTTACTATAGAGAGCTTGCTATTCCCCAATTTAGTCGGGTCTTACGACAAGCATACTGGGACTGAGGCCCTATTCCTTTTAACGACACCCAGCAGCCCCACGGGGCTAACTACGATACAAATTTTACTTAAGGAGAATTACTTGGTAAGACTTTCGATTAATTCCTCCAAATTCAACTAACCGGCAAGGGAAGAAACTGTAGCCACTAAGGATTCATTCGTTGCCCTGAGGGCCTTTTTTGTTTCCTGGAGGTCTGCGACTGCCCGCTGTAGATCAGCTACTTCTTTCCGCAATTCTGCTACCTCTGACTGTGATTGCGATGTCACCTGTCATGCCTGTTCGTGAAAAGGACAATTTGTATATACAATTTACAATAATACAAAATACATATTTTGATTCAAATTACTGTTTCAGTACTGTACATGTAGAAATTAACGTTTCACAATATTACAATTATTAACATGTACAGTATGTCACTGAAGGTTTTGGAAATGGCTCTATTATTCATGTAGTCAAGTACCTGGCCTGTTATCTAATAAAAAACCCCAAATATTTGTGACATCAATTCTCTCTATTCATGTCTTTTTACCAATGTTATGCATGCTGGTTTTCTCCTTATAAAATGGTGCAACCACTATATCATTATTTTCAAAACTTGATAATTATTATTCTTCAAGTTTCAGTCAAACAATTAGTCAAACAATCAAGAGATACAAAATGTTTTTACTAACATATAATTTTCATTTTTTAGAAGGTGTCGATATCATAGAACCATATTATAATCTCTATGTTTGCACATTTTTGGTGTTTAAGATACATGTTTCGCAATCAAGTTTCATTTATAAACACAACCTTTGCCAATGCTGGCTTTGTGCACAATAAAAAAAATGTTGACTCAGCAAGTTTTTGTATCATAAAACAATTACATAGACAGACAAAATAAATACTCACTGCTAAATCTCAAAACTCGGGCTGCAACTTTCTGGACTTTGCCATTCTTCATTGGCCAGTTGACTTGACAAATTATGACACACAGTGTCAATGCCCCAGGTATCGTTGTTCATATCATTGTTGTTGTTGCTGCATTTCCATAATCCGCCACCCCGGTCCGCTCGACGAGTAACACCATGAACACAACATCATATTCATTGTTGAGCTACTCAGTTTAGTCGATCAAACGATCAACTTTGCTTGACCACACAGTAGGCCAGCTGGGTTACAGTGAAGAGTCAAAACAACGCGAATTTTCTCACACAAACCACACAACTGCTCGACATTTTAGCCTCGTTTCCGTCACGATGAGCGCGCCATCTACCGGCCAAATAAGAAAGACAACTCGATCTTCTTTATAATTTACGGCCTGGCGCATTTATCAGAGCGAGTATTGCCATATGTATGAATATATCGGTTATTTAATAGATTGTTGTTTTATTTTTGATTGAAACTATATAATTCATCACATTATGAGCTGTATACGATCGGCATATATAGCATTTATCTGAATGCATGATTACTAACCAAACAAAAAGTCCTTTTTCAGCCGTAAGAAAAGGCAAGTTATGATCTTTACAATGACAGTCTCCAAGCAGAGGTGTAAATGGTGTATTTTATTAAAGTGCCTATATGTGGTTCTGAAACGGAGAATATAACAAAGACTTACGAACGTCGTATGCATGCTCACGACGTGCCTTGCATTGTTGATGCGCCCATTTGAAACCGCAAGCAAATTTGATGGCAGTGGCACCATGTTGTTTTATCCACGATTAAGTCGGATGTACCGGTACATATGAAGTATCTTCATGGCTTATCGAACGGTGTCATTGTCTGCTAGCGCGAGCTAGTGTGATTAAGGTGTGAACTCAACAGGACGTTTTTACAGTCAATGTATGGTAGGAAAAAAACCTACGTTTTATCAGTGGTTTTACTGTGTGGATATATGGATATGTGAGCCATTATTTGTAATGGAATATGTATGTAAACCTATAGTTTGGCAATTTTGTGTGATATTTCGAAAGTAATAATTATGAAATAAAACTTTATTATTGTAAGAAACTCTTGTTTTCTACAAAGATCAACTTTTAGGGAACATTTCATAGAAACACAAATTGTCTCAGAAAAGTGTATATGGTACATACATGTGACACTAAATTGCTGGGTATTGTGAACCTGAATTACCACGGTTCGTCTGATGTTTGATTTACTATTATGATTTGTTACCACGGATTTGAACAATGAAGTTTCACAGTCTACCATTGAACATCATAGTTGACCACAGTTCGTTGTATGGTAAAGCATGGTAAAATTGACCATACATTTTATTACCATATTTATTACCGTATGGATTCACGATACATTATCATGGATTTTCATGGTTCATCCTGGAATACCATGGCTCACCATGGTTCGTTGTATGGTAAACCACGGTAAACTTTACCATACAATCTTTTACCACGGATTCACCATAAATTACCATGGATGTTCATGGTTCAGCCTGGAATACTGAGGTTCAACACGGTTCGTTGTATGGTAAAGCAAGGTAAACTTTACCATACAATCTTTTACCATGGATTCACCATAAATTACCACGGATGTTCATGGTTCAGCCTGGAATACCGTGGTTCACCACGGTTCGTTGTATGGTAAACCACGGTAAACTTTACCATACAATCTTTTACCTCGGATTTACCATACATTACCATGGATGTTCATGGTTCAGCCTGGAATACCGTGGTTCACCACGGTTCGTTGTATGGTAAACCACGGTAAACTTTACCATACAATATTTTACCTCGGATTTACCATACATTACCATACAGAACCGTGGTTTACCATGCATTACCATACTTTACCCTATGGTAATGTATGGTAAACCACGGTTTTTTTTTATAAGGGTGACCTCACAAAGGTCAGCCGAAAGTGACCTGTTGACGTCACCGGTTGTAAGTAGGTCAATTACGCCCTAAGCCCCCCCTCTGTCTGTCTCTCCCTCCTACTCAGGAGTTGAGTGAGGACGAAAATGAAATGAGAAAACAAGATAATTTTAACAGAAAGTCTTGAAATTTATGCTACGAAATAGCCAGGTAAGACTGCATCACACCTAAGGGCTTTTAGTGCTTTTTCGCCTCTTTGCTTGTCCGGTGGGAGCTTGTTCACTACAATGAAGAATACAACATATTGGCGAGCATACGTTACAACAAGTCAACACGAGAAATAACACGTTCTTCTGTTTCCAAGAATGCAAGTCGCGATATGTAATTGTTCTATAAAGGTGTGGAAGCTGCCATTCAGTGGGGTAATTAGGCCACTATTTGTATTCTTTTAACGACATATTCCGTGGGTCTTCCAAAGACGGGGTCAAATTTGCATGTTTCCTATATATCTTGGACTATTTTATGCAAACAATTCCTTGTTTAACCCTACCAGGCCTGGGGGAGGGACATTCGCCACCCCCCCCCCACCCCCCCTCCCACCAAACTTCCTCCGCAATCTCCGGAACGACAAAAACTTGAGAGCTGACACTCCGTGGATTTGTAGTTTATCATATTGGGGTCATTTGGAGTCTATTTACATAACCTCCCGAGCAGAGGATCACGGTTAATTTATCATACATTTTGGTTTGGAAAAATTACATGAATAAAATTTTCGCAAAATTTGATAAAAAAATCGATTCACTCTGCTGTTTAAAACGGTGTAAACGTTTCCAATAGTTTTGTTTGGTTTTCGTTGGAAAAAAATTATAAAGTCAATTATGACGACGTTACTAGAAATGACAAAAATGTAAGGAAAACATGTGATAAACTAAAATCTGTTTGTAGAAAATAGGCGAAAATCAAGAACATCCCCTATGAATGCAGAAAATGAAGAATTTTTTTTATTGAAAATTACCCTTTTTCAATCCCGGATGGAATAGGCAAATATACCCGGTGTTTGTTACGAATACACCATTAGTTTTCGAGCGCCTTAGGTTGAACTACTGGTAATATATACATATTCGCCATATATAAAGTCTACAAAATATATTAATTGCGGGTCACAAGGACTCACTTTTCGCATTCCTATGTAAATGGGTTATACCAAAAAAGAATAGTATCTCGCTCAAACAATCAAAGATAAAACTCATAATAAATATATTCACTTTCAATGATCAAAACAACGGGATTTTGTTGGCATACTGCTACCAGAAAATTCCCTTGAGCAGCTCGACGTATGGAACGTTTCTCTGGCTGACTTTTCCCGGCTTCGTACTTGTCGATATTGTTGGCCAAATATCGCAGACTATCGGCAGGATCTAAGGATGGCATGGGTCTGATTGTGGACAGGTGGTCAGCTTTTATACACACCTGCTCAGGTACACAGAAAAAAAATCCTTAAAAATTTAAGGAATATTCCCCGACTGTTACACCAGCGGAATATTCCTTAACATAACTAAGGAATATTCCTTACCATATTAAGCAATTTCCTTAACATGCTACGGAATATTCCTTATTGAATTTTAAGGAATATTCCGCCGGTGTAATAGTCGGGGAATATTCCTTAAATTTAAGATTTTTTTTTCAGTGTACTCAATATAATCCATTAATTTCGCAGATGTGCCATATATGAATGCAGTAATCATATGCATGTAGATGTCGTGGCATTTTGTATTTTGCATTTATGTTAGGTTTTATTTATTTGATTACTTTTTAATGATACCAGATGCGCCCCTTTACGGTTAATGTGAAAACAAATTAAAACTTATATTTTATGGTATGCTCCTATGCAAACAAATGACCCTATCCTAGTTAACGAACGGAGAGATCGTTCAGGATATCCCGCATTCGGAAGATACGGACCGAATACGAAAAGACCCTGTGCATTATATTTGCATATCGTAAAATATTCCAATTTCGCTCTGACTATGCGAGAAGTCGTAAGTAGTATCAGTGGACCAGCGTGGTCATTTTAGAGTAACATTAATTATAACAGTAATAGAGATCTCCGACATGACAATTTCCTCAATATTTACTGATGTCAGAAACGTGATATACATTTTCATTAGATATCTCAATATCTCGTGTTTCTTTCTGATTTCGCAACATTCACAAAATCATATGCGTGCGAAAATTAACCCTGCGCGGAAAGAGGGATTCCTAGTACTTCTATACGGTGTTCTATGACATATTGAAGATGTACGGCGGCCCACATATGACCTGCTATTTTTCCAGTTTTGTATTATATTTTTAGTTCTAGGTTTGCTTCTTTTGGTTTAGTTTTCACCCGGATGGAAACTTTCCAGTCACCTGGGTGAAAAGGTTTTCATCTGGGTGGAAACGTTTTCACCGGAGTAAGAAGATTTTCACCTGAGTGAAAACTGGATTTCACCTGTGTTAAAACAGGTTTCCACCAGGGTGATAACGTTTGCGCCCTGGTGGAAACATTTTCACCCCGGTGAAAACGTTTGCACCTGGGTGGAGAGAAAGGAGTGAAAGAATTCCCCCCACACCCAAAATGAAAAAAACAAATATATATATATACAAAACTAAAATTAATAGCATGTCGTATTTGGGCCACCGTAAATATGTATATTATTTTTTTTCTAAAAAAATATATTTATGTTTAACAAAGATGCGACGGTATAACTTTACACGACGTACTAAAGCTGTACATGAGAAATGCAGAAAATCAAACATTTTCAACTGACCCCGACTAGGATCGAACCCACAATCTTACCTTCTGCTGTACTGTCCACCGTCTATGCCTTTACCCACTGCACCACCGATTTGCTGGCCGAATCTCCGTTCAGAATTTCTAGTCTTTACTATTCCTTTAGTTCCATATATAGGTCAACCGGGCTCTGTGGAATGCCGGACTCTGAGGACTTCCATAGCTGTGGAAGCGCCCATAGTCCGCCAGATGCCATGGTCCGGGCCCTATTTATATGAGAAGGGACATTCCTGTCTAGACTTCAGTGACCCGGACTCCAACGATACCAGGACCCTGGTTTCTGCTGATAGGGGGACAATTGTTTCCGAGGGAGGACTTTCGTATCTGGATCTGGGTGCCCTTCGGGCACCCAGATCCAGATACCATGGTCCCCGGACCCTCATATCTGGCGGACCACGGTTGCTTCCACACCGGCACAAACAGTGCGTCATATATAAAGTAATGTAGGTAGATCTGATCACTGGCTGGGATTTTTTTATGAACAACGGCTGTCTACTAAATGAAGGATCATACATCTATATCCAGTGGATGCCGTACATTAATAACTGAAAATTGCTCAAAGGAAAAATAAAGATTGTATGGACAGAGATAATATATAATTCCCAATGAAGTGTTATAGAAACAACAAAGCATCACGGGATATTTTCCAGTTTTAAAGCTCTTGATTGGTCAAATCGCAAAAAAAAAAATCGCAAAAAAATCACGGATGTTCATTGGTCCTTGGTGACAATGGGAAGAACAACCAGCCAATCATAAAGTTCCTGTAACGTTCATTAAAACTGTTATCTGGTATGAAAATTCCTCCGATATAAGAATAATTTTCGGTGCTACGGATGACGTCAGGGATATTATTCCCAAAATTCCTGAGATACTAAGGCTACGTCCGAGAATCGGGTCTGAATGTCATATGTCGACGAATATTTTCCCATAGAGTCATATGGTTGCTTTTTGGTCACCAGACCTCTTGCATATCGCTCCAATACAAACAAGTGACCGTGTTTATTAATCACGTAACTATCTGTCGTTTTCGGTATCGGTCATACAAATATGAATTCGGAAGGTGTCCTCAGCAGTACAGTAATATTTGCTTTCCGAAATAGACGATTTTGGGGCCGTTCCTGCGCACATCCATTTTCAAAACGAAGCCATTACGTCACCATGGTCATGAGATCGTCCGCAGGAAATTTAATCCTTGGTAAATCTGATATAAAGTGAACACGGAACAAAGAAAATCACTATAATTCATTACAAAAAAAAAAAAAAAAAAAATCATTACACTATATCATTGCGTCATTCGAGTAAGCTAACAAAGTCATAGCGGATAGGAAAGTGGTAATTTTGGTGATAATGTGTTGGAATGAATACCATTCTGCTAACCCACAGAAAGCCCAAACAAATTACAGATACTGATATGTCACGCACTCCCAACCAGTATTGTCGAAAGCTCTGAAGTTGACAAGAAGCATAACGAGCAGCCCAACAATCACGAATATATGTTTCTCTCTTGTACGAGATCAGACGCAACATTAACCAGTAATTTAGTACCTTCCACGAGTTAATTACACAATAAACGTTTGTGATTAACGGGTAACATAGATACACCCCTCAAGAGACAACACCATTCGGAGACGTTTTGCTTGATTTAGAGTCCATTATAGTGGACCAGCAACACGTATGAGAGTAACGCGAGACCACAAAGACCCACGCAAGTCTATATGGATTCATCCAGCGTTAATGGTTATTGCGATAAACAATGAGGTTCTGCAGTACAAAATTAAAGATTGATGCGCTCGATAGATCGATAGGGAATCGGGGTTTTGAAGACGTTTGTAAAAGATTATGGAGTAGGTACATCGAAAGCAGGCATTAAAGAGGATCCATACATCATGAATTTATGAAAGAAATCTGAAGAAATCTGAGCCAGGTCAGAGTGAATGTTGTGCCATGTGCTATTGAATTTTCGAACAATGTTATAAAATGGATCAACTAAAATCAGAAGAATGATGTCTGAACCAGGTAAACAGGTTCATTGGCCTAAGAACGCCATTATCATGATTATAGGTTATAATGTTGACAGATACAGTTGCCCTCACAACTTAGTACAACAGGAGCTTAACCGTTGTGCACTGTCTTCTTGAGCTTCGATGATTTCCCGCATGACCGTTTATTCAATCAGTCAATACTTTATTGTCCGGACCATATCTTGGTAATAGTATTTCATGAAAAATTTCGAAACTGACACGGGAGATGCTTAGTACCTTAATGTGCCTTTATCTGGACCGTTATCCTTTTTTTGGTCCGGGCCATATCTCTGTTATTATTTGATTGACAACTTCGAAACTGACATAGAAGATGCTAAGTATCTTGCAGATGTGCACTGACTGTTTTTTTCACCACTTCGATGATTTCCCACAGTTATAACCCCTTTTCGTCCGTCCAGCAACGATTTCTTGTCTGGTCCATATCTCGGTTACTATGTGATGGACAACTTCGAAACTTACATAAAGAAAATGCTTAGTACCTCACCGGTGTCCACTGTCAGTTTGTTTGGAGCGCTTGCATATCGCTCCAATCATTGATTTTGCACAGATTTGTGGCCCTTTACTCTGTCAAAATTTACATAGAAGATACTTAGTACTAACTTAGATGTGTACTAACTAGTAGTTAATGTGTCGTTTCTCAAACTTTACATGCATACATGAATATACGGGCTGTAAGCCTATATCGCAAAGTTAGGAACTTATTTGGTAAATTCTAGTACCTCGGCGGATGCTGATCCCCAACGTTCAAAATCATTATATTTCATTCAACCGTTTGTATGTTGCCATATACTGTTTCAGGCCGAAGGGTCAATGCATCGTTTAGGTGTTACATCATGTTAATTTCACCGTAGACGAAGACATGAACAACTAATAAGGATGCGGGTTATAAAAACTACAGTGTCGCCATACTGTAACGAAGAATCGAGAGCGCATTGTACCTTTTTCCTGATCACCAGGGAATACGGCATTATAGACCAGTATACTGTGGAATGCATGTGAGTACCATATCCCCAAAAACAGGTATGGGTTCTCTTATGAATATGACTATGCAGAAATGATCAAGTCATGATCGCTTCATCTACCAGAAGATATATAGGCGAACTTCTTGCTTTGGAGTCTGCAAGTATAGCCAATCAGAATAATATATATCGTCCTGCACTGGATGAACAGCTAAACATCATATTCAGACCTATTGGAGCGATATGCAAGAGGTGGGGAAAATTGACGGCTGGCGACTAAAAAGCAGCCATGTGACTCTACAGGAAAGCTTCCCTCGGCACCTCACATTCAGACACGAGAATACGGGAGTTTCTCGGACGTAGCCTTAGTATTTTAACCGCGCTTTTATTGCAGCTGTTCGTGTGGAGCTATGAAGTTTTCACACCGCCTCTAGAACCGGCTTAAGCGGGATTAGATAGCTCGGGAGCTGTGATGACAGATCAGCTCAAACAACTCATCTGATCTTACTGCCTCTCTCATGCACGATACTATCATTAAGTTAATACATTTCTTATCATGCGTGTTTAGATGTTGATGGTAACCGTGCCGTTTAAATACTGTCCCTTGATTACAGACGAGGGAATTCCGGATGTGACGTTTACGCTCGGCGCATACTGAAGCTATCTGCTTAGCCAAATTTCATTCGTACATGATGGCGTAAGCAGATAGCTTCTGTGTGCGGGCAACTTTATGACAGTTTTTAGTCATTCGTGTCCTAAAGGCAAATATCCAACGTGTTTGATAATTTTGAACACACGTGGAAGAAATCTTACAGTGAGCGCTGAACGAATGCTATGTGCTAACGTCTTTTTGTTAGAGCGCATGCGTGAACCGGTGGCGTGGTCACTTGAAAATGATTATTATCCTCTTACCACAGTGTTTTATTTCGGAGAATAGAAGCTCAATAAAACCTTTCCAGTGAGTAGTATTTTAATAGGAATAAAATTGTGCTTGCCAACACGGGCAGCTAACTTCATGAAAGTTGCGCTCGTCCATGCCGATTTTTACTTGCTCCAGCAAATATGCAGCAACAGCAACTATTTTCCTCGATAATTGTCACGACAATCCAACATTTTTATTCGGGTTTTTTTCGAAGAAAAATCGCAATTAATTGCCGGTTCACGCATGCGCTCTAACAAAAAGGCGTAAGCACATAGCTTTCGTTCAGCGCACACTGTAAGATTTCTTTCACGCGTGTCCAACATTATCAAACACGTTGGATACTTGCCTTTGGGACACGAATGACCAAAAACTTTCATAAAGTTGCCCGCACACGGAAGCTATCTGCTTACACCATCGTGCACGAATGAAATTTGGCTAAGCAGATAGCTTCAGTGTGCGTCGGGCTTTATAGTGATACTAGCATACTTGCTCGTGGAAAAATTATCATTGAAGAAATAACGAACTTCATTAATTCATTACTTAGTTCACGGTGTCGGTCACTGTAAAGGTAAAAATTGGCAGGAGTTGAATATTGATGAATTATAAACTGCGCGGACGGAAAGAGTTAATAGTAGCGGTTGGTTTGTAATCAAGAAGACAATGGGATACACGGGTGTTTCTTTATTTATGTACAGTGAAGAATATTAAGTAACACCAGGGCTGTTTAAAGGCCTTATGCGCAAATGATCTCTCGTATGAATTTCGCAAAGAAAATTGCAGTAAACGTAGGTCTATTGCAGGACATTAACATAATTTACCTGTTGAAGTATGAGTCAGAAATCATGAGGTTTTGACAGCGAGAAAAAATAGACATTAGACACACAAACAGAATTAAAAGCTGCTCATCCCCACTTATCGCATCTGACCGCCTTCCCCCACTTCCTCGTCTTCCACAACAGGGTGTGAATGGACGTCATCTGTGACAGACAGACATGTACACATACGGACATTTTAGATATATTGCAGGACATTATTAACATAATTTACCTATTGAAGTATGAGTCAGAAATCATGAGGTATTGACAGCGAGAAAAACAACAGACACAGACGCACAAACCGTATAGAAATACTTAAAAGCATGAAGGTGGTCTTGCAAGTGAATTCCTAACTGAGTTACGATACGCCATCGCGTCGCCTCGGCTCCTCCCCTTTCCCCCACTCCTATCCTTCCCAAGCAGATTAAGCTGCTCATCCCCGCTTCTCGCATCAGTCCGTCTACCACCATTGCCACAGTCACCTCTCCCACTCTCTTGTCTTCCTCCATTGCCCCAGCCATCAGCTTCTCCTCTGCACCGGCGGCCAGAGAACCTGCACGCATGGGCGGACGGAGAGCCCGTTTAATACAAGAGATGACATTTATCTAATCGTTTTAAATGATGTCTTTACTTATTCTGGTTGGACATTGGTGTCTGAGGATACCATGTGAGGTCCTCATTCACGGTGTTCATCAGGATGAGTATATATATTACATCAAATCTCGTTTTTATTCACCACCTACTCATATCTGAATTTATATGATGAGTTTATTTTTAGTTTAAACAAAATATGCATGTATTGTATTGGCCTTTTTAACTCAGTTTTATATTTTTTATAGATAGGGTCGTTGGGATTTTATTATTATTAAATTAAGTTTGTTGGTCCGTATATATATATACCCTTCCTTTTATGTCTCTAACCTTGCCATGCCATTAAATAACGCATTTGGAGTTTGTTTTTTCTACATGTTTTTAAATCATTAATTCCGTATAGTAGGATATTTAAAATCAATATTTATGTTGTACATCAAACTCAATGCAACGATCTGGCGCGCATAATTTTATCAAATTGAAAGCGCCACCTAAATTTAAAACAGACAGACCTAATCGTCTCCTAGCGGTGAATCGTGGAACCAACGGTACCAACATGTATTGTCTCGCGGTATATGTGTACCGAGTTTTGGGTGGTTCTAAGCCAAGTTGGCAGGGTGTCTACCAACCCAAGTTGATTATTCAGATGGCAGTTACCTATTCGCTCCCCCCCCCCACCCTAGCGGTAAGATCGTGGAACTAACATTGGACACATGTACGTAATATCTCGTAGTATTTGTGTACCAAGTTTGGAGGCTCTAAACCACTTGCAAGGGTGGCAACGGACGCTATCTGTGATAGACAGACATAAATATACGGACATTTCAGGCCGGCTCTTTTAATAGCATAGATTCTAACCGGTATACATAAAATATTAAGTGAAACTTTTACAAGAATTTACGTTGGAATTTTATATGCCAGGTAGGAAATGGTAATGGTATGAACAAGGGAATAGCTTAAGGATACGTAATCCGCTGAGGGTCAGAATTTGTCATTTATTTTGTTATTTCATTATTTGAATAGAGAGAGAGAGCGAGAGAATTAAGGTTTAATGTCGCGTTCAGCAATATTTCAGCTATATAGCGACGATCAAACAAAATTCTAAGGACTCAAACCAATAACTTAGTAATCCAACGCATCAAAACATGCACACATTAAAACTTATGCAACAAACCGATTTTTCTCAAATAACCCAAGATGCAATCCTCTCTCATCCGATTAAAAAGTTCTTCCAAAGTAGTCGCTCGATAGAAAGCATCTCTTACAATCTTAAAATCTATGCATTCGATAAGAATATGTTTCACAGTGAGATCTTCATGGCATGCAATACACCTTGTGACTGGCTCTTTTTTTTTAGTAAATGTTCGTGAGTCAATCGTGTATGGCCGATTCTACATCGCCTGATCTTGGTTTGATCGATACGTTTCTGGCTGTTCAGATGAGTATAGCCTACATTTTCTTAACTCATGAAGTTTGTTATTATTCACAGCATCCCATAAAGATTGAAACAGCCGTCTCACATAAGTACAGATAGAGGGTCTGAAATCGCTATATGTGATTCCTACAGAATCAACCTTATCATCTAGGGCTGCCTTAGCCATCCTAACAGCCTCAGTATTACCTTTGATGCCAACTCAACCAGGCAACCAGCAAAACACAATATCAATCTGTTGATCAAATCGACAGTCATGTAGTTGTAGAATACTCAAGATAGTGAAATGAGTCGAAGTTCCACTTTTAATCGCTTGAAGGCACGACAGTGAATCTTCAGTATTGGGTCTAGTATTTGTGAAAAAAGAAATCAAAATTCCAAACGTAAGTGGTCCAATTTTAATTTATCAAGGCATATTATCTGCAAACCAAATTTGACGAGAATTTGAAGGCGTCCTCAACCTATTGCCCGGCACAAATTTGCCACCAGGTTTCGCCACCTGTAGGTGCAAGTGGGCAAAACGCAATCCCAACCACCATCTCATGGCATGGTATAAGCATGCGAAATTTGGGAAGAATCTGATGAGAGGTCTTCAAGTTATTGCCTGGAAACCAAATTTAGATTTTGCCACCAGGTGTCGCCACCTGTAGGCACAAGTGAGCGAAACACAAGCCCAAGTGACATCTTATGGCATATGAATACCAAATTTGAGAAGAATCCGATGAGCAGTTGTCAAATTATTGCCCGGAAACAAATTTCGGATTTCGGACATGTAGGCAGAAGCAGGTGAATTACAATCCCAAGGGGTCTCATGGCATGGTATCTGCATACCAAATTTAGATTTTGACATGAGATCATGCCACTTGTAGGCGCAAGTAGGCGGAACGCAATCCCAAGCGATATCTTATGTCATGGTATATTCATACAAAATTTAAGAAGAATCTGATGAGCAGTTCTCAAGTTATTACCCGGAAACAAATTTGGTATTTGCCACCAGGTGGCGCCACCTGTAAGTACAAGTGAGCAAAAGGCAATCAAATGCAACATCTCCTGGTATGGTACATGCATACTACATTTGAGGAGATTCCGTTGAGCATGCAGTTCTTAAGTTATTGGCCGAAAACAAATATCAACTTTTGTCATCAGGCGGCGTCACCTGTAAGCAGAAGTGGATGAAACGCAATCCCAAGCGACATCTCATGGCAAGGTACAATGTATGCATGCCTAATTTGGGAAGAGTTTGATGAGCAGTTCTCAAGTTATTGCCCGGAAACCAAATTTAAAAGTTACCACCAGGTGGCGCCACCTGTATGCGCAAGTGGGCGAAACTCAAGTCCAAGCGACATTTCAAAGCGTTTCAAAGTTATCGCTTGCAGCACAAAAGAACGGAAAGAACCCTAGTGGCGCCACCTACAGGCAGATTTTTCTGAAACACAATACCAATCAACATCTTGTCAATAGGAATTTATATGCCAAATATCAAAGAAATTCGACAAAGCATTTGGAAGTTATCGCTTGTGAAGAATTTGAATGGACAACCACGAACATGCACAGAAGATTGGAACAAGACCCAGTGGCGCCACCCTCAGATAGATCTTGCTGAAACGCAATACCAACCCACGTCTGCATGGTCACAAGGAATGTATATGCCAAATTTCAGAGGGAACCGACAAAGCCTTTGGAAGTTATCCTGACATCCATGAAGTGGAACAGACACGAAGAGGCGAAACTCAGTGGCGCCACTTTCAGGCAGATGTTGCTGAAATGCAGTAGCAGCCGGCATCTTGTCACAAGGAATGCGTATGCCGAATTTAAGGAGAATCCGACAAAGCGTTTGTACGTTATCGCTTGCGAGAAATTTAAACGGACGTCCACGGACACAATGAAGCAAGACCCATTTGATCCAGTGGCTCCACCTTCAAGCAGATGTTGCTGAAATGCAATAACAACTGGCGTCTTGTCGCAAGGAATGCGTATGCCGAATTTCGGCAGAATCAGACAAAAGCGTTTGGACGTTATCGCTTGCGAAAAATTGAAACTGACGTCCACGGACATCCATGGACACAAAGAAGCAAGACCCATTTTGACCCAGTGGCGCCACCTTCAAGCAGATTTTGCTGAAATGCAATACCAACTGGCGTCTTGTCGCAAGGAATGCGTATGCCGAATTTCGGGAGAATCCAACAAAGGGTTTGGAAGTTATCTCTTGCGGAAAATTCAAACAGACATCCACGGACACAATCAAAGCTTGACTGAGATACATCATTCTTTAGATGACGACTTTACAACGAATATTATGGATTAAGAATACTGATCAGCGATACGGATTTGATATTTTTGGAACATCATGATGTCTTGCCGGCATCATTGAAAACTGTTGACCGCTTCTCTCTTGCAGGAAACAAGCCTATGTTTATGTATACTATGATTGTCTTTTTGAATTTGGTGCTAATACTGTTATATGGAATATGGAATAGGTCTTTGGATTATGGACGCGGGTATTCTCTAATGGACGACGGTTGAGTTATGAATGACGGACCAGACGCTTGTAATCCTAAATAACGTTAATAGTTCGGGCCTTTTTATACACCATTCTGTGTGTGAAATTCTTACGATGTTTTTCTTATACAGTTATGGGTAGTCACACACATCTTTATTATGAACCGAGTGGATTGTGTTAGTGTATTACTGCCATTTCAAGGCCTGACATGAAAACTCTATTCTGAGCCACGGATATCATGATTTATTTCTTTTATTCATTTGGTTCTCTGGGCAATACATACAGCCTGGCTGAACCAAGACTGGCTCCACCAATGGTTTCTTTGCAAGACTCCTAGATTACGTCCTTCAAATATAGTTGAACAGTTT
Source organism: Hanleya hanleyi (assembly GCA_036873755.1). Lineage (NCBI taxonomy): Eukaryota > Metazoa > Mollusca > Polyplacophora > Lepidopleurida > Hanleyidae > Hanleya > Hanleya hanleyi. Next base: position 80,046 of record JAVTVY010021982.1, read on the forward strand.
CCTGTTTTATGTCAAACCGAAAGTAGGATGGAGAGCAGTAAAGGAATTAAACTCGATGACCTATCGCCCATTTGAGAAAAGAACGCATTTGTTCAAATCGATACACTCACGACTATTTACCACAAGTTGAGTCTAAATCTATAGCACCTATTGACCTGCGAACCATTAATGAAAAGAAACACGTCTGTAAAAAAAAATAGCTTGTGTTATATCTTTGTATACTCGCATTAGTTTGGAATGGTAACTGTTACTGCAACCTGTCAGTATTATTTTATCCTGGACTTTGCAGTGGTAAACATAAAGCAATTTTGACCAGAAAAATATTTCCACCCCAGAAATCTAACATTGCTGGAAGATATTGCTTATTGAAGGCATGCATTTTTCTGCTATTGAAGAATATATTGTTTTCGGATAATGCGGGGCTCTAATTTTCAATCAACATTCGTAGTTCATACTAGGTGTATTACAGCAATATTAAAAGAGTCTACCAACGGCGGTCTGGCGAATACCGGATCACATGCCTGTCTAATTAACACCTTCTGGATATACTTAAGTTTAGCTTGTCATATATTGGAACGAATGCCACGAAATAATACAGTTTAGCTCAGTTTGAATTAAATTTTTGGCATCAATTTTGAACTATCTGGAAACTATCTGCTTGATAACATGTATTTGTTTTTTTTATTTTTGATTGAAGTACGGGGAAATTCATTCCCATATCAAATAAACGATATGATGCCTGTAATTTACTCTTTGATAATTGTGGTTTCGGTCAGCTCAAATGTACAGTCAGGAGCACCAATTTTATAGTAACTGTGGCAGCATACTTGTCAGTGATACGATTGGCGATGGAATCAACATAATGTCTTGCTGGCATCACCGAACTTTGTCTGCCGCTTCTCTCCTGCAAGAAATTAGGTTGTATGTGTGACCGCTGCCTATTTGATATCGGATCAGAGTTTGAGCTGATGCATATATATATATATATATATAACATTCTGATGGCCCTTTCAAATCCGTACCATACTGATATTCTAATTGGGTTGTACGCATGTGTCTTGTATGGGCAAACACGTTCAACAAGAACTATCGTTCTGAAATTGATAAGGCTTATGGCCTATAATTCAGGATAATTCTATCTAAACTTTACAAGGCTTCTGTCGCGAAAAAACCCATTACAGCACCCAGGCTCCATTCATAAGGGTGGTGGAATCGAGCTTATGTTGTTTAAGTTCTCTCGCTGGTTGTCCGTGGCAATTATCTTTTTCAAGGTAAACTGAAGTGAACAGCGGGAATTGGGAATGACATATTCGTCAAAGACTTTAAAGGAATAGACAGGGGAAAACATATAAATACGCGAAGAATCACCTCTTAGATGGCTCTAACTATAGCTTATCGATGCTATATTTTAGTCCACATGTAGCAGCTAGAGTTTAAAGAAGTTGTCATGTTTTAAAACTCGATCGATTAGAAGAAGTTTAACGATATCATGAAAGAGAACCATTTTCAGCTTAAACTTCGTAAAACTTTAATTGTACAAATATTATATCTTGTTCTCTCTTTTATTGCCTGATGTGAAAACCGACAGTTTTGCATAGGTGGTAATTTTTAACAAGTACATGTAGGTGTATAGGATGTATAGAGAGTGGAGAAAGTCGGTGTGAACGCCTGTGTATGATATCCGACAATTCTCATCAAGATCTGCCGTAATATATTTTGAGTTTGTACTAATATTTACATACATCCAACACCAGCATTTTATATAACAGCAGAATATTCGTCCTGAGATGGTTTTACTTGCTATATGACTCTCACCAAATGGTAAAGAGAAGTTTGACCGTACAACTTCTGGAACCAACTACGAATCTTGCTTTGTATGAAATTCCATGCATTTGGTGTGTCAAAGATTTGTCTGAATATATCCCTTAAACACGATATGTGTAGGACACTGATGAAGTCAAATTAGTTTCCCACACACAGTAGATCAGCACAAGAAAATCAGAGTAGGACGCGGAAGGGGAAAATTTCAAATTACACTGGAGGATTATGATGGTGCATTATCCCAATCGGATTCGCAAACGGAATGTCCAAAGACATGTTCTCGTGTACGTTGTATTTGTATTCGCTTTGACAAGTGATCAAAAACAAAGCGAGTGTCTGTACTGCACAGTGCGCTTTTATATGCAGCTTTCTTCTATTATATTCGGTCGAACAAGTAAGCTTCAATGAAAGAACAAGACAAATGATACGGCAGAGTGAAGATTTTTCCTTTGGATATCAAACAAATCGCGAATATGGATTTCCTATCGTGAAAGTGCCTCAACTACGGACCACTGCTAGCAAAATACTTTCGTACCAGAGAAGACCTTGATTTGAGAATTCTTCAATTGGAAATCACTGTCCAAACAATCCTTCTTCTAGATATCGGTATTTTAATTATACATTCGGAAGCACAGTGATATTCGCCTTTTCAAGATAGAAAAGTAAAGAGAAATAAGTAAAATTGATGTCGTTGAAGTCCGCGGGTCGAGAAATTTAATATTTGGTAAATTTGATACGAAATGAATACGGAACACTGAGCATCTCTTTTTTTCCTATATTATTCCAGTCAAATGTCAAGTCATAGTAGATCGAAAATAGGTAATTCTAATGATAATGTATTGGAATAAAAATCTGTTTTTAACACCCATAGAGTCCACACACTGAACGTTTTCAGAAACTCTGCGATTGACTGAATATTCTTTCAGTTGTCTCCACACGCCAATGAAAATCATGGATTTCATTTCGAAAATTAAAAATGACCAATCAAGTGATTAAAAACAGGAAGATATCCCGTGATGCACTGTAAACGTTGATTCTATAAATCCCACTACCAGTATTGGCATGTACCGCAACTTCAGCCATGGTTGGCGAACGCTATCAAGTTGGCATGAATTATAGCGTGTTAATGCAGCGATACGGATTTGATATTTTTGGAACATCATGCCATGTCTTGCCGGCAAGAAGTTTTGAAGTTGGTGATAATGCTGTTGTATGAATTAGGTTTTTGGATTATGGACGCGGGCATTCTTTAATGGACGACGGCTGAATAATGAATGAAGAACTAGCAGTCTTTTAGAGGCCAATAAGTAGGAACATACTGTTACATAATGAACTATGCTCCCTGTTGTCCGGCAACCGTTCGTTAACCAGTAATTCAGTGATTCTCTATCACTTTTATTATTACGCAATACACTTGTGTTGATTAACGTGTACCATAAATTCGCCCCGCAGAAGACAACGTTATTGGGAATGCGTTCACCGAAGACGTCTTATAGATTCTTTGAGGCATTTTATATGGTAGACCAGTAACAAGTAAAAGAGTAACATGAGACCGGAGAGACCCGCAGTTCCATCCAGCGACTTCCATTATCGGTCGGAAAATGGTAATTGCTATGAGCAAGGACGTTTATTGTACAAAATGCAAAAGATTGTGCAAAAGACTGATGCACTGATCATGACCAGATCGACGAGAAGGAGACTTTTGTCGAAGCTCATGAAGCAGGATAAGCTTAAATAGGCATCAAAGAAGATCCATATACTGAAAACTTTGGGGCAGGCCAAAGTGACTATTGTACAGTGGAAATATTGAATTTCGTACAATACCTTAATATGGCTCATCTACTGTCAACTACAATCAAACGGAGGATATCTACGTCTGCAGCATAAGACACAGGATAGATGAGCACTCAGGTAAATAGGGTCATTAACCCAAAAACGTCATGATCATGATTATAAGATCGATACAGCTGGATTATACAGTTCACCCAACAAGGGATTTGAAAGGTGGACGTATCACACAAAACGGCATTTGCATCATCGAAATCAACTTTTTTGACTTTCGCAAGTGAATTATGGTCCAATAAAGCGGTTTCGGCAAGCGTCTTCTAACAAATATAACGCTGCAAGTTATCAAATTCAGCAATGTATAAACTACCTAATATTTGTCATCACAGGCGAGGAGAAGCTGTTAAATGTCCCTACACGGTGGTTACAGGACAATAGAGAGTCTGAACAAATGTCACCAGGTCTTTCCAATCAATCGGCATATAGTTAAACAGAGAGAGAGAGAGAGAGAGGATGAATGAGAGACAGAGAGAGAATTCAGGTTTAACGTCGCGTTCGGCAATATTTTAGCTATATAGCGACGGTCAAACAAAATTCTAAGTACTCAAGCCGATAACTTGGTAATCCAACACATTAAAACATACACACATTAAAACTTATGCAACAAACCGATTTCTCTCAAATAACCCAAGACGCAGTCCTCCTTCACCCGACTAAAAAGAACTTCCAAAGTAGTCGCTCGATGAAAAGAATCTCTTACAATCTTAAAATCTAGTGAGTACGCTTATCAGCCAGTTTGGACCTGTTATGCCTCAACATTATTGGCTTATGCCTCTACCCGTTCCTTTCTCTACAGACTCGACAGTGGCAACAACTTGACACAGAGGCTGTCTACTGGCAGTCGAACTCTCTAGCCCCATCGACAAAACGCGCCTACGTGTCACAGGCTAAATGTTATTTGGACTTCTGTCATCTCACCGACTGTCAACCTCTGCCAGCCTCCGATATCACCATTTTGCGCTATGTGGCCTACTTAGCACGTTCAAAGACGTTCAGTACGATACGACAATTACATTGGTATTATCAGGCTGCTACATCTCCATTTTGGAATGCCGGACCCCCTACATGAAACCTGGCGTCAGAAATCTTTGTTGACAGGTATTAAGCATGTGAAAGGCGCAGCTACAGGGTATAAATTACCTCTAACTATTCAGCATCTTGGAACCATGTTGCATGATCTCTCTTGCTTGAACGACCTACAGCTTTGGGTTATTATGGTATCTGGTTTCTTCGACCTGCTGCGTATTAGCAATTTAACTCGACCGTCTCACTGCAACGATTTCTCTAAACGTATTTTACGAGCAGACTTACGTGTTGTTGATCAAGGTGTGATTCAAGGTCTATACGGGCTTCGAAGACTGTGCAATTTCGGCAGTGGGTGCACGAAGTGGCACTGCCTCTACTACCAAATAACTCACTCTGCCCGGCCACGACTGTCCTTCGGTTCTTGCATGCCGCAGGGCAATTGGACGAACCCCTCTCCGTGTTGGGCTATGCTAATGGCAGTGGCCATGTCTCCTTCACGGCAGCCCAATTTCGCTACCAACTTCGTCGTTTACTCCAGGAAATTGGTTTGTCCGCTACAGACTTTAACACCCATTCTCTACGGCACCGGGAAGCGATTTGGCTAATCTGTGCTGGTACATCGCTTCCGGTTGTGCATGCTATCGGAAACTGGAAAAGTGACTGTGTATTTCGATATGTTCGTCCTGATCACCACAGTCCTCTGAAAATGTTCAGAACTCTATCCTACAACTAATCACCTACCCCTACAATGGATTGGGGGTAATTACACATACGTGTATATTAAACTGAGATACATTCTACATGTATAGTGAAATATCACTCATGGACTTACTATTCGTGGCTTTCGATATCTAAGGCATTATATCCTTCGGATCTGTGATTCAATGGTGCTTTTAAATGTGGTCTATGATGCTTTGCCCAGACATATACATATGCTGTTATTATTTTATCTCTCTATAAAGTTCTCCCTACGATGCTTGCTAATGGTGCACTGGTCCAGTTATTAATGTTGCATAACACGCTGGACTAGGCTGTAGTGTTAGATAAATTTGTTGTTAGAAATAAAATTATCAAGCCCACTCGGTGTGTTGTGTTTGGGGAAAACTTTTGATAGTTGTCGTAAAACACAGCATGCCGATTGTTGCCGCGGATCCTGCCACTAGAGGGCGTCTCCTTATTATCGTGTATTACAGTAGGCGACATATTTTTTCCTTCTAGTGGACCCAATACCTTCCAAAACTAACAATATAGCTTTTTCTTCTGCAGTGAATATAAACTTTACCTGGTAGTCGACAGGTTTTAGGTTTGGAACTAAAGATAGTAGCACATGCTACTTTAGACGCATCTATATATTAAATAGCCTGATGTGATCTGTATTTTTCTCTCAGCAGACCAAATTCTTGTGTATACAAGAGCTGGCTCGTGTTTGCCTTTTTTATATTTCGTAAGTGTAATATCTACTTCTGGCTCAGCTAACTGCCATGGTGGAATTGGTGAGAGCTTGTTGGGTAAAATTTGATTAATCTTAATACCAGCTGCTACAATGTGTGGTTTCATACGAATTCCAAGAGGTGGAATAATGGAGGGTTTCTTTAAATAGAGATCCACGAACTGAGGTTTGAAAACACAGTTATATGCACGATTCGAGTGATTTGATCGCAATTTTGTGATGCATTGTAGTGATAGTTTAATTCTTCGAAGTTCTAAAGGAAATTCATCTGCTTCGACATATTAGCTTGCTTTAGGGGATATTCTGAGCGCTCCGAGGCAAAGTCTTAGTCCTTGATGGAGAATAGGATCTAGCTTTGTCAACTCTAGCTTGCTTGCACCGTTGTAAACAATAGAACCATAATCAAGATCGATATAAATGGAGACGTATTTGCTAATCTCCTCCCCACTTATAGTTGGCAACTACCTTCAACAAATCACGAGCTTTCGTGCACTTAGCTTTCCAGCAATTTATATGCGATAAGAACGTTAATCTGTGGTCAAACAATATTCCTAACAATTTGACATCTTTTACTACTATGATCTCAGTTCCATCTAATGTAAGTACTGGATCTTTGTGCTGGAAATACTTTCTGTAAAAGTGTATATATTTGTCTCAGCTCTGAAGAATTTGAAGCCATTTTCTAGACTCCATTTCTGAATTGTATTTAGACACAGTTGTAATGTTCTCTCAATACCGTGTATAATTTTTCCACTGCACGAAATGTTGAAATCGTCTACAATGAGTGAACCATCAATTGATTTATTCAAAACTGCCGCCAAGCTGTTGATCTTGATACTGAACAGAGTAGTAGACAAAATACTGCCCTGTGGGACACCCTGATCTTGGTCGAAATGATCAGACATGGTTGTACCCAACCGAACATTGAATTGTCGATCATTCAAAAAGTTGGATATGAAAATGGGTAAAGGGCCTTTTAATCCCATAGTATGAAGGTCTTTAAAATCCACTATTTCCATGTAGTATCATAGGCTTTATCATTAAACCAGAAGGTCCTTGATTGTCAACACTGAAGAAGCATTTCCCAGAAGAGAGTTATTGAAAATGCATTTTCTATTTAGATTATCAGATAGAGAGAGGGAGAGAGAGAGGAAGGGAACAAATAGTTTTGTTCCAGTATAAATACCAATTCGACAATGCTGCTTTGTCGTAACTGTTTCAAATTTGCAAACTTGTATCGGGCGCCTTGATAGAATTGTTGTTTTTTGGACAATGTGTCGATTAGTTCGAAGTGTTGGCCAGAAGATATTTTCTTATACAGTAATCGCATACTTCTTTATTATGACCAGAGGGTTTTGTGATAGCGTATCACTGCAATTTCATTTCCTTTTCTTCACTTGGCTCTATGGGCAATACATAAAACCTGGCTAAACCAGGACTGATTCCACCAATGGTTTCTTTGCCAAACTTCTAGATTACGTCCTTCAAATATATAGTTGAACAGTTTCCTGTTTTATGTCAAATCGAGGGTAAGATGGAGAGCAGTAAATGAATTACTCCAGTTGGTATATGTCCTATATGAGAAAAGAACGCATTTGTTGAAATCGATACACTCAAGGCTTGTTCAATACGAATATGTACCACAAGTTGAGTCTAAATCTATTGCATCTGTTGACCTGCCAACCATGATTGAAATGAAAGACGTCTGTCTAAATAACTCCTATTATATCTTTGTATACTCGCATTAGTTTGAAATGTTGGCTGCTACTGCGACCTGTCAGTATTATTTTATCCTGGACTTGCAGTGATAAACATGATGTAAAACTGATCAGAAAAGTATATTATTTTCCAGCCTAGAAGTCTAACATTGCTGGGCAGATATTAAATTACTAACCCGGACTGCTTTTTGAAGTCAAACTTCTGCTATTGCAAATTGTATTGCTTACGGATAATTCAGGGTTCTAAATTAATCAATATTTGTAGTTCATAGTAGGTGTATATTAAACAGCGCTATTAAAAAAGTCTATCAACGGCGGTCTGGTAAATACCGGATCTCATGCCTGTATCCATAACAGGACTATGACTCTAAATAACACCTTCTTAATTTCAGCTTGTCATATATTTTAAATTGGAACGAAGTTTAACTCAGTTTTGGCATCGGTTTTACCTATCTGGAAACTATCTGCTTGATTAAACATGTTCGATTATTCTTTAAAGTAAGAGGAAATTCATTCTCATAATAAACAACCGATATGATGCCTGTACATACTCTTTGATATTATGGTTTTTGTCAGCCCAAATATACAGTCAGAAAGATCAATTTTATATTAGCGTTGGCAGATATGGAATTGCCCAAGAAAACAACATTGCATTCCCACTTCGCACAAACCGATCACACGTTTTTAATTTTCAACCATCATTTGGTAACGAGGGAATCAGAAAGTTACTGTGATATATTTAACTATAGAAAGAAAGCATACTTGTCAGTGATATGATTGGCGATGAAATCATCAGAATGTTTTGCTGGTATCACTGAATGTTGTCTATCGCTTCTCTCCTGCAAGAAATTAGGTTGCATGGGTGAGATTTGCCCATTTGATGTTGGATCAGAGAGCTTGAGACGATGCATATATTAGACATTCTGATGCCTTTTTCAAGTCCGTACCATACCGATATCCTAACTGGGCTGTACGCATGTGTCTTGTATGGGTAAACACATACAGCAAGAACTATCGACCTGTAATTGATGAGGCTTATCACGTATAACTCAGGATAATTCCATCTAACTTTACAAGGTCTCTGTCGTGAAAGGCCCTATCACAGCCCCCGGACCCATTAAGGACTCACAAGGGTGACGAAATCGAGATTATGTTGCCTAAGTTCTCTCGCTGGTTGTCAATGCCACTTATCGTTTCTCATGTACACTGGGGTGAACAGCGGGAATTGGGCATGCCTTATTCGTCAAAGACGATAAAAGAATAGACAGGGGGAAAACATACAAAAACATGAAAACTGACGTTAGCTACATTATTGCATATGTAGTAATGTTTAACAAGTAGAGTGTAGAATGTAGAAAGTTGAGAAAGTAGGTGGAACTGAATGTTTATGATATCCGTCAATTCGCTCGATGATCTGCTGCAATGTATTTTTTTGCAGTATTTACATACATCCAACACCAGTTTACTTAAAATAACAACCGAATATTCTTCCTAAAGTGGTTTTATTGCCTATATGACTATTATGAACACGGTGGATAGAAGTTTGACAATAAAACTTCTAGGATCAACTCAGAATCGTGCTCTGTATGAAATTCCATGAATTATGGGTGTCAAACATTTGTTTGAATACGTCCCCTAAACACGATATGTGTAAGTCACTGAGGGAAAAGTCAAATTACGAATACGTACTCATAGATCAGTTTCCCGCACAAACTAGACCAACACAAAATCAAAACAAATAACACTGGAACATTGCGGTGGTACATTATCTCAATCGATTTCGTAAACGGAATGTTCAAGAACATGTTCACATGTACGTTGTATTTGTATTCGCTTTGATGAGTGATCAGAAACAAAGGGAGTGTCTTTACTGCACAGTGCGCTTTATTTGTTTTTTCTTCTGTTATATCCGGTCGAACAAGTAAGCTTCAATGAAAGAACCAGATAAAAGATGTGGAAGAGTGAAGATGTTTTCTTTAAGCCTGGATACCAAACAAATCGAAAATATCGATTTCCCATCGTAAAAGAGCCGCGTGTCTTAACTATGGACATCACAGCACTGGAATTAACGTTACTATCCTTTAATACGTAAGTCACGAAACTCTATATCTTTAAGATACGAAATTTTCATCTGAGCGTCTCGCACTGCCAGCAAAATATGCTCGTAAGAGGCAAAAACCTTGCTTCAATGGGGAATTCGTTAACTGGGAATCACTGTCCAAACAAACATTCGAAATTTGATGCAAAAGGAAACAAGTATCATCTATATATTTCTGTATTATTTCAGTCAAATGTAAATGTCATGGTAGACCGAGAACGAGTAATTATGATGATAACGTATTGGAATAAAAATCATTTTATTTACATCTGTAGAGTACAAACAATAAAAGTTTTCAGGAAATCTGCGATTGGCTGAGTATTCTTTCAGTTGTTTCCAGACGCCAATGAAAAAGCCTGAATTTCATTTTGAAAATTCGAAATGATCAATCAAGTGACTAAAAACGGGGAGATTCTCGTGACGTTGTTTCTAATAAAATCCATTAATAATATTGATATGCACAACTTCTCCAGCTACAATTGGCGAACGCCATGAATCAGAGCGCGTTAATGCATTAAAATGTCAATAATTATAAGCATATTGTTACATAATAAACTATGTTTCCTGTTGTCCGAGATGTGTTCATTAGCCAGTAATTCAATGCTACTGTATCACTTCTTTTAATTACACAATACACTTTTCTCGATTAACGTGTAATATAGATTCGCCCCTCAGGAGACAGCGATATTAGGAAGGTGTTCAATGGAGACGTCTTATAGGTTATTTGAGCCATTTATGGTAACATGGTAACCAGTAACACATAACAGAGTAACATGAGAACGGAGAAACCTGCATACGCTATCCCGTCTCATCCAGCGACTCCCATTGTCTGTCAGAAAATGGTAATTGCTATGAGCAAGGACGTTTATTGTGCAAACTGCAAACGATTGATGAAAAGGAGACTTTCGTAGAAGATCGCGAAGCAGGATAAGCGAAAATAGGCATCAATGAAGATCCATATACCGCAAACTTTGAGCCAGACCTAAGTGATTATTGTACCGTGGAAATATTGAATTCTGTACAATGCTTTACTATGATCGATCTACTTGTTAACAACAATCAGAAGAGGATAATATCTACGTCGGCAACATAAGACAAAGGATAGATGTACAGTCAGGTAAATAGGTTCATCGACCGAAAAGTCATGTTCATGTTTATAGCCCTGATAATGTTGGCTGATAGAGTTCACCCAACAGGGGATTTGGAAAGTAGACGTATCAGACAAGACGGCCTTTGCATTATCGATGACAATACATTTTTGACGTTCGCAACTGAGGTGTGGCCCATTAAAGCGGTTTCGGTGAGCGTTTTCTGTCGAATATAGCTCTGGAATTCAGCAGTGTATAAGCTATTTAATATTAATTATTACAAGCGAGTAAATCTGAGAATCGGTGAAATGTTCTTACACGGTGACAAGCAAACACACGATGTCAATAATTATGTGCCTAATTTCTTACATTCAAATACGAACAGACCCTGATCTGAGAGTCTGAACAATTGTCACCAGGTCTTTCCAATCGATCAACCAGTCGAGGAACTATAGTTAATCCGGAAGGTCCTTGAGGGTCAACACTGGAGCAGCGTTTCCCAAAAGGGTTACGAGAAATGCATTTTCAATGCAATGAGTGAGAGAGAGAGAGAGAGAGGGGGGAGGCGGGGGGGGGGGCAAATCGTCTTGCTTCTCCAATGATTCTTTATCGTACAAAACTATTTCAAAAATTGTATTTAGCGCTTGACAGAATTGGTTTTATTTTGAACGATTCAGAAGTTCAGAAGTTTTGATCAGAAGATGTTTTTCTTATACAGCTATCGATAGTCGACTACATATTTATTATGATCAGAGGGGTTTGTGATAGTTTATCACTGCCATTTACGGCCTTACACGAAAACTCTGTTCAGAGCTCCGGATATCAGGATTCATTCCTTCTATTCATTTGGCTCTCTTGGTAATACATACAGCCTGGCTAAACCAGAACTGACTCCACCAATCGTTTCTTTGCAAGACTCCTAGATTACGTCCTTCAAATATAGTTGAACAGTTTCCTGTTTTATGTGAAACCGAGAGTAGGATGGAGAGCATGATGCAATATTGATAGGAAAATATACATTATTTTCCAGCTCCGAGATCTAACATTGCAGAGAAGATATTGCTAATCCGAAAAGCTTTTTGAAGACATGCATTTTTCAGCTACTTAAAAAAATATTGTTTTCGTACAATGCGAGGCTCTGAGTTTGTTTCAATCAATATTTGTCGTTTATAGTAGATCTGTTACTGCTCATTAAAAAAGAGTTTTCCAGTCGCGGTCTGGTGAATACCGGATCTCATACCTGTATCCACAACAGGACTATGGCTCTAAATAACACTTTCTTGGATATACTTGAGTTCAGATTGTCATATATTTTGAATTGGAACGAATGCCACTCTTTCGAGTGCATTTTGGCATCGGTTTTAACTATCTTGAAACTACCTGGTTGATAACACGCAAGTTTGTTTTGATTATTCCTTAAAGTACAAGGAATTTCACTCCCATGTCAGATAAACAGACATTATGCCTGTGTTTCAGGTTTATACTTGGTGTAAGAACGCACAAGACAAAGCCTACAATAGCCTGTCTGAGCTCAACAATGCGTCTAGACGTGACCCTTTTCAGCTGCACAAAAGCCTCAACAAAAGCCTCAACAATGCGTTCTTACACCAAGTATCGACCGTGTTTCACTCTTTGTTAATTGTGGATTTAATCAACCCAAATTGAAGCACCAATTTTATAGTAGCTGTGAGAGAAAAGAAATTGTTCAAGAAAAGAATCCCTGCTTTCTCACTTTGCACAAACCGGTCACACGTTTTTTTTATTTTTGACCACCATTTCGTAGCGGGGGAAACAGAAAGTTACTGTGGTATATTTGGCTATAGAAAGAAAGCATGCTTGTAAGTGATACGATTGGCAATGGAATCATCGCATTTGTCTTGCTGGCATCACCGAACTTTGTCTACCGCTTCTCTCTTTCAAGAAATTAGGATCAGTGGGTGGCATGTGCTTATTTGATGTCGGATCAGGGAGTTTGAGCCGATGTAAATTTCAGAAATTCTGATGCCCTTTTTTAACTCCTCGGTCAGAATTTGACCGAAGAGTATTGTCGTCGTCGTGTACGTCCGTCCGTCTGCCCATCACAGCTTTTTCGTTACCAAGATGTCTTTAGAACGACTTGCCCCAGAAACATCAATCCTGTTGTGCACATCCATATCCTTCTGAGTCCTCGTTTCGGTCTACATTTTCCCAGAGTTATGCCCCTTTGTTATGTTCAGCATATGTTACAGCATATATGTTACATCCTTCCCGAGATACCTAGAGAACGACTTTGACTCAGGAACATAAAACATTTTATGCACATCCATATCATTGTGCCCCAGAACCTGATCAAAATTGAGTCATCTTGGTGTAAATATGTTGTTGCTATGGCGACATAATAATTTTTTCAATGAATTTTTTACAGTCCATCAGTCAAGAGTTACTTACGTAGCTAAGAATCAAAAGCCTATCGTAAATGAACTCGTTCAAATAAGTTATATGGTTGCTATGGCAGCATCATATTTTTTTAATGATCATTTGTTTTTAATTCAGTGAAGAGCCATGTAATACATATACATTTCATTGTAATTAAAAATACTGTAGAGCATTTGCAGAAAAACAGTTAATTGTACTTTGTGACAACTGTGATACATGTGCATGTAGGCCTATAATCACATATAACTCATCACTCCCTGTATCATATTGCAAGATTTCTGATTTTTATGAATGGCCCTGCTTCCCAAAGTAAATAACATTATGAGAACCATTATTACTGGTTTCTAATGATCCATTTGTCCACCTCCAGTTTTCACATGACAGTGGTGAGGAATTTCTTGTTTCAATGTTATGTTGGTCACGCCAAGTAATCGAGTTCAAATTGAATGAATTAGGAATGGCTACTGTCGGGGCATATCTCACTGTCAAAGTGCAACATTTCACTCAACAATCAACCAATTACAACCCGTTTCAAGAACTACATGTATGTATGTAGCACCAAACCTGATTGGCTAGAGATGATTGTCGTAAGCTAGTCAAGCCTTAAAACAGTTGCCCTATAGCCGAGGAGTTTTCAGATGCGCAGCTTCGTATTCAAATTCGTAACACACCAATACCCTAACTGGGCTGTACGCATGTGTCTTGTATGGGCAAATACATACAACAAGAACTATCGACCTGGAATGGATGAGGCTTATGTCGTATAATTCAGGATAATTTTGTCTAACTTTACAAGCCCTCTGACGCGAAATGCCATATTATAGCCCAAGGCCCCATTAAGAACTCATAAGGGTGATGGAAACGAGATTATGTTACCTAAGTTCTCTTGCTGGTTGTCAGTGCCACTTACCTTTTTTCTAGATAAACTGGAGTGAACAGCGGAAATTGGGAATGAATTATTCGTCAAAAAGGTTACCCGAGTAGTCAGGAGAAACATACAAAAACGCGAAAAACCACCTCTTAGACGATTCTACTTATATTTTGTCGAGGTTACATTTTAGTGCACATGTAGCATCTATAGTTTAAAGAAGTTGTCATGTTTTAGACCTCGACTATGGAAGTCGGATGCGGCCATGCTAGTTCTACTCTTTTCGGCCCCAATTTAACGCGATAACTCGAGAAGTCGAGGCGAGAAGTCGAGAAATCGAGGCGAGAACTCAGACGAGAAGTGAAGACGAGAAGTCGAGAAGTCGAGACGAGAAGTCGCCAAATCGAGAAGTCGAGAACGCGAGAAGTTGACAAGTCGCCAAAACGAGAAGTCGACAAGTCGCCAACACGAGAAGTCGAAAACACGGGAAGTCGAGAACGCGAGAACACGAGAAGTCGAGAACGCGAGAACGCGAAAACGCCAGAAGTCGAGAACACGAGAAGACGAGAACGCGAGAAGTCGACAAGTCGTCAAAACGAGAAGTAAAGAATTCGACAACGCGAAAAGTCGAGAACATGAGAAGTCGAGAAAGCGAGAAGTCGACATGTTGCCAAAAACGTCGCATGACAGGAAGGAAGTGGAGCATTAACAAAAGAAGAAATTCAAAGATGAAGGGGTGTACGTTAACCCTCCTGTCAAAACTGTGCCATTAGTTTATGATAATTTATCTCCAATAATGCTAACTAATGACTCGATCATCCGACATACTGACAGAGCCACATGACTTCACAGTATAGTTAACCTATTCTAAAGCACATACATGTACCAACAATCTAACGATTCGTGATATGTGTTGTATCTCGGGTACGTGTTTATTGTACCTGTTCATGTGGCAACTTGGATGACATGACCGCACGGCCCCTAGCAACGGCATAAGCGGTATTCTAGAGAGCATACAACTCGTATATTGTTAATTGGTGAGCTGTGTCGCTGTGACACTCGTACACAGAGGATTGGTGAGCTGTATCGTCGTCAGATGAAAATGACGGCATTTAGCACAAGTCTTATTAGACCCGCCATGTTGTCGTGTACGTTGTATTTATATTCGCTTTGATAAGTGATCAGAAACAAAGCGATAGTCTTTATTGCAGAGTTCGTTTACTGCACATTTCTATTATATCCGGTCGAACAAACAAGCTTCAACGAAGGAACGAGGCAAATGATGCGGAAGAGTGAAAATGTATTTCTTTTAGCCTGGATACCAAACAAATCGCGAATATCGATTTTCCATCGTAAAAGCGCATTAACTATGCAAATCACAGCACTGGAATTTACGTTAATATCCTTAGGTAAGTCATGAAACTCGTCGTCGGTAATATACGAATTTCCCATCTCGCCTGAGTGTCTCGCACTGCTAACACTACAGAAAATTGTACATTTAACATGTATGTTAAATGTATGGTGCAGGTATGTGAGAGTCCGAAATTTGCATTCATTTATAATACATTTCCGATATGGTGTAATTAGATATTTATAATAATTTAACTCTACAGTGCAGCTTGGAGAGTCCCTAATTTCACCTATATGACATAACCATGTGGAATGTTTCGGGTGTACATTGATTTGATTGGTTGCAAATAGGGGATGAACCGCCGTATTGAATATATAGTTTTACTTACATTTGATACCCTGGTGAACGGTCGCATTCACAGAAATTTGACTAGTAGATTGAGAAAAATTAAATGATTGCATTCACTTAACATTTGAATACCATACTGAGCATATTGAGTATGTTCTAGTTTAGTTATATTTATATTTGTGATGAAGGATTTTATATAGTCGGATTTAAAATAAACTCCAGTCCGTTCGTATATAAGCAAATAAAAATATTTGCCATAACTTCGCCATACAGTGGCCAGTTCATTGGTATATGGACATGATGTATGTAATCACCTTGTGATATATGCTTGTACATACGAGTCTCCCTTATACGTGTAATGTACGGTGGAATCAATGGTTTCTATGTACATTTCACTTAGATTATTAAATCTGTATATTTCTGAAACATTTCCTATATGGATGACGAGTTGGTAAAATTGAACATAACACGCATGAAATTGCTAGGTTACATGTAATGACATTTTCGTATTTCATTATATTTGCAACGTGCACTACATAGATGTTATATATGACTATTTGCATATGTTACACACGGTTATGATAAATGGATATTTGATAATATTTCCTAGACTATAGAAACGTTTGCAAATTGCAGGATTTGAAATCAATGAAAGGTGCTCGCACATGCGGATGTTCACACGTTTAATAGCATATGCAAATCTATTTGCATATAATTTTCTAGGATGGTCATTCGAATCTTGTCGGTTTCATGAACATATATCAATATAAATACTGTTCATCATATGTGTGACATTTTATTGTATATAGGCCAGGGGTGGAGCAGTTAATATTTATTTTATTTTTGTTTCAGCATTTTTTGTCGGGGCGCAAAATTGGATAACCGATATATAACCATGCGTCTGGTTCCTTCATGTCATGATGACCCAGCTTCGTAGGCGGGCACTACCGGTATGTTAGCCTTCCTGCAAACTTCCATCCGCCAGATCTACGGAAAATAGATCTACAATAGTCGCTCACGATCTTGGCGATAGAGAGCGTACTCTCAGATCTGGTGTTAATCATAATTGTAAAATCCGTCAACTACGCAGAAGAAATCTATCCATCTCCGTCCTCCCCATACATCCAGTCGGTTAGAGACGTGTCAAATCAAAGCGGAAAACGATGCGTGGCTGGTGATTCTTCTCGGCGCTTCTATTA
>JAVTVY010021984.1:0-94075 GCA_036873755.1 Hanleya hanleyi
TGCGGATATAATATTTCCTCTGCGGATATAATATTTCCTCCGCGGATATAATCATTTCCTCCGCGGATATAATCACTTCCTCCGCGGATATAATATTTCCTTCGCGGATATAATATTTCCTCCGCGGATATAATCATTTCCTCCTCGGATATAATATTTCCTCCGCGGATATAATATTTCCTCCGCGGATATAATCATTTCCTCCGCGGATATAATATTTCCTCCGCGGATATAATCTTTTCTTCCGCGGATATAATCAGTTTCTCCGCGGATAGTATTTTCCGCGGATAGTATTTCCTCCGCGGATAGTATCATTTCTCCGCGGATAGTAATATTTCTCCGCGGAGTAATATTTCTCCGTGATAGCAATCCATTCTTCCGCGATATGGCTTCTCCGCGGCGCTATGGCGATTTCCGCGGATATAATATTTCCTCCGCGGATATAATAATTCCTCCGCGGATATAATCATTTCTCCGCGGATATAATCATTTCTCCGCGGATATAATATTTCCTCCGCGGATATAATATTTCCTCCGCGGATATAATCATTTCCTCCGCAGATATAATCATTTCCTCCGCGAACATAATATTTCCTCCGCGGATATAATCATTTCCTCCGCGGATATAATATTTCCTCCGCGGATATAATATTTTCTCCGCGGATATAATCATTTCCTCCGCCGATATAATATTTCCTCCGCGGATATAATATTTCCTCCGCGGATATAATATTTCCTCCGCGGATATAATTAATTTTCTCCGCGGAGGAAATTCACGTGACTTGAGTACTAGAAAGGCGGCAAATTCATTAGCATTTTTGAGGCTGAGGAGTGAGGCTGATGTGCAGGTGGCGTCACGATGGCGTCACTATGACGTCACATCCGGTGACATCCGGATCAAAGGTCACATCCGGTCACGTGACAACTGGATCACTTCCTGTGACGTCACGATGGCGTCATTATGACGTCACATCCGGTGACATCCGGGTCAAAGGTCACATCCGGTCACGTGGCATCCGGTAACATCCGGGTTACTTCCTGTGACGTCGCTTCCGGTCAGCTGGCGGCCTAGCAAGAGTTATCTGCCCCTACCTAAGACCTCAGTGACTTCCAATGTTAATCTCATGCAGGTATGGGAAAGGGGGCTTGAAGATATCTTTGAACGCCACTATGAGATTCGCCCCCGTTTTCGTCCGGATGGGTACCACCCACGCATACTTCGATAGGATATCGATGCACGTCAAGATATACTGATTCCCATCGTTGTGTTTGGCAAAGGCGCTCATATCGACCAAATCCGCTTGCCACTGGGCATCTATTCCTCCCACGATGACCCGGTTCCGTAGAAAATGGCGACGGACAGATCGATGTAACTATTTTGAGAGTAGTTAATTACGAATCCGGGATGAAATTTTACATAAAGCGCGTTAAATTAGGATCTGTCTATTGACGCTTGGGTTAAATTGATTTTTAATGAATTTAATTATTTAATAATTAAGGTAAAATTTATTTTCAAAATCTGACCTCGGATTCGTGATCTGCGTTATCCATATTACTTTATGACGAAGTTTAGAGTAATTCGGAACAGTTTGGGTCGCAAACTCGCGGTCACAACAAATTTTCTAATCGAGATTTTAATATGAAGCTCAAGGTCAAGGTCAAATCTGACCTCATATTCGTGACCTACGATCTCCAGTATAGTTTAGTGCGAAGTTTGAGGTCAATCCATCAAGGCCGAATTTTTCAGACCATTTTAGCCCAAGGTATAAGGATGAAAATGTTGTTTCACCGATTCCTTCCAAATTTGGTGTGGTAAGAGTATGAGTCTAGCTGATAACGAAACTGCGGTCGGAATCGATCTAGGGCCCTAAGTTTTTTTTTTACTGATTTTTGAAAATTCCAATACTTAACCTAGGCTTCAATGGACACTTTTTTTTGTATCAAAGCAATCCAAATTTTAACCTCGGATTCGTGATCAGGGACCTCGAAAACCTATATACACATAATTTGAGGTCATTCGGTGAAGGTTGAAACTTGACCTCCAAAACACCTAAGGGTGACCCCTTAGCGAAATTTTGGTCAGAATTTTTGCTGTCACCGATTGACCTTAAACTTTGCCCTAAACCTATATCGGGGTCAGAGGTCACGAATCTGAGGTCAGTTTTGACCTTGACCTTGACCTTCATATCAAAATCTCGATTTGAAAATTTGGGTATGACTTTGACCTTAGCGCAAGGTCACAAGATAATGTCGGATGACCTTGACCTTTTGATATGTGATGACCCCGTGACCTTTGAGTTGACCCATGACCTTGACCTTGACCTCTGACCTCAAGATAAATTTTGCGATAGTGCATTCCAATTGTACCATCGCATTTTTAAACCCAAGGCCAAAGGTCAAGTTCGATGTCATGGGTCAACGCAGAGATCATGGGGTCATGACATATCAAAAGGTCAAGGTCGTCTGACAATATCTTGTTACCTTGCGCCAAGGTCAAAGTCATACCCAAATTTTCGAATCGCCATTTTAATATGAAGGTCAAGATCAAGGTCAAATCTGACATCATATTCGTGACCTACGACCTCCAGTATACTTTAGTGCGAAGTTTGAGGTTAATCGGTGAAAGTCGAATTTTTCAGACCATTTCAGCCCCAAGGTAGATGGCAAATTTTCAGTATTTCAAAAATTCTTTTAAAAAAGAGACCTACGTCAATTCTGATTGCAGATTCGTAATCAGCTAGGTGAGTACTATCAGCTCACCAAATTTGAAAGGAATCGGTGACCCAAAAAATTTCGACCGAAAAAGTATCAAAATGAGTTCAAAAATTAACTTTTGACCTTGGCTTGCGAGATTTTAATTGGAAAACATAAACCCGTACCTCTATGCACAACTACATTTCCTCAGCTATCCATAGAGGTGCGACCCATAGTTGTGTGTGCAATGGGTGTCGCAAACTCGCGGTCACAACATGCTAGGGGTCGGCGTTACATGTAGAATTTGTCACTGTATTGCTAAATATACCCCATGTAGAAAAATGGACAGCCTTCTGCTGGTCAACATTGTTGAACATCAAAAAAATATTAAATAAAAGACTAAGCGATGGGCTTTCATTTGGTGTATCGCACGCTTGGATACAAAATAAGGGTGACCAAGGACACTCCGCAACAATCAGGCTGTTAATTCTATTATCGGTTCTCCTTTGTGCACCGATATGACATTTACATTTTGACCCTGGCTTGCGAGATTTGAGTTGGAAAACATAAACCCATACCTCTGTGCACAACTTCACTGTCTCAGCTATCCATAGAGGTGCGACCCATATTTGTGTGTGCAATGGGTGTCGCAAACTCGCGGTCACAACATGCTAGGGGTCGGCGTTACATGTAGAATTTGCATGTAAAAAATCAATGTAACCCAGGCTTCAATGGACAGACCCAATTCCACTGTTCCGAATTACATTAAACTTCTTCCTAAAGTATTGTCGAGGACGTAGATGACGAATCCGAGGTCAGATTGTAAAATCTACTTTATCTTAATTATTAAATAATTAATTTTATTAGAAATCAATTTAACCCAGGCTTCAATGGGCAGCACCCAATTCCACTGTTCCGAATTACTCTAAACTTCGTCATAAAGTAATATGGATAACGCAGATCACGAATCCGAGGTCAGATTTTGAAAATAAATTTTACCTTAATTATTAAATAATTAAATTCATTAAAAATCAATTTAACCCAAGCGTCAATAGACAGATCCTAATTTAACGCGCTTTATGTAAAATTTCATCCCGGATTCGTAATTAACTACTCTCAAAATAGTTACATCGATCTGTCCGTCGCCATTTTCTACGGAACCGGGTCATCGTGGGAGGAATAGATGCCCAGTGGCAAGCGGATTTGGTCGATATGAGCGCCTTTGCCAAACACAACGATGGGAATCGGTATATCTTGACGTGCATCGATATCCTATCGAAGTATGCGTGGGTGGTACCCATCCGGACGAAAACGGGGGCGAATCTCATAGTGGCGTTCAAAGATATCTTCAAGCCCCCTTTCCCATACCTGCATGAGATTAACATTGGAAGTCACTGGGGTCTTAGGTAGGGGCAGATAACTCTTGCTAGGCCGCCAGCTGACCGGAAGCGACGTCACAGGAAGTGACCCGGATGTTACCGGATGCCACGTGACCGGATGTGACCTTTGACCCGGCTGTCACCGGATGTGACGTCATAATGACGCCATCGTGACGTCACAGGAAGTGATCCGGTTGTCACGTGACCGGATGTGACCTTTGATCCGGATGTCACCGGATGTGACGTCATAGTGACGCCATCGTGACGTCATCTGCAAATCAGCCTCACTCCTCAGCCTCAAAAATGCTAATGAATTTGCCGCCTTTCTAGTACTCAAGTCACGTGAATTTCCTCCGCGGAGGAAATTAATTATATCCGCGGAGGAAATATTATATCCGCGGAGGAAATATTATATCCGCGGAGGAAATATTATATCCGCGGAGGAAATGATTATATCCGCGGAGAAAATATTATATCCGCGGAGGAAATATTATATCCGCGGAGGAAATATTATATCCGCGGAGGAAATATTATATCCGCGGAGGAAATATTATATCCGCGGAGGAAATATTATATCCGCGGAGGAAATGATTATATCCGCGGAGGAAATATATCCGCGGAGGAAATATTATATCCGCGGAGGAAATGATTATATCCGCGGAGGAAATATTATATCCGCGGAGGAAATATTATATCCGCGGAGGAAATGATTATATCCGCGGAGGAAATATTATATCCGCGGAAGAAATATTATATCCGCGGAGGAAATGATTATATCCGCGGAGGAAATATTATATCCGCGGTAGAAATATTATATCCGCGGAGGAAATGATTATATCCGCGGAGGAAATATTATATCCGCGGAGGAAATATTATATCCGCGGAGGAAATGATTATATCCGCGGAGGAAATATTATATCCGCGGAGGAAATATTCTATCCGCGGAGGAAATATTATATCCGCGGAGGAAATGATTATATCCGCGGAGGAAATATTATATCCGCGGAGGAAATATTATATCCGCGGAGGAAATGATAATATCCGCGGAGGAAATATTATATCCGCGGAGAAAATATTATATCCGTTGAGGAAATTATTATATCCGCGGAGGAAATATTATATCCGCGGAGGAAATATTATATCCGCGGAGGAAATGATTATATCCACGGAGGAAATATTATATCCGCGGAGAAAATATTATATCCGCGGAGGAAATATTATATCCGCGGAGGAAATGATTATATCCGCGGAGGAAATATTATATCCGCGGCGGGAATATTATATCCGCGGAGGAAATGATTATATCCGCGGAGGAAATATTATATCCGCGGAGGAAATGATTATATCCGCGGAGGAAATATTATATCCGCGGAGGAAATATTATATCCGCGGAGGAAATGATTATCTCCGCGGAGGAAATATTATATCCGCGGAGGAAATATTATATCCGCGGAGGAAATGATTATATCCGCGGAGGAAATATTATATCCGCGGAGGAAATATTATATCCGCGGAGGAAATGATTATATCCGCGGCGGAAATATTATATCCGCGGAAAGTATTATATCCACGGAGAAAATATTATATCCGCGGAGAAAATGATTATATCAGCGGAGAAAATGATTATATCCGCGGAGGAAATGATTATATCCGCGTAGGAAATATCATATCCGCGGAGAAAATGAGTATATCCGCGGAGGAAATAATATATCCGCAGAGGAAATGATTATATCCGCGGAGAAAATATTATATCCGCGGAGGAAATGATTATATCCGGGGAGGAAATGATTATATCCGCGGAGGAAATATTATATCCGCGGAGGAAATGATTATATCCGCGGAGGAAATGATTATATCCGCGGAGGAAATATTATATCCGCGGAGAAAATATTATATCCGCGGAGTAAATATTATATCCGCGGAGGAAATGATTATAGCCGCGGAGGAAATATTATATCCGCGGAGGAAATATTATATCCGCGGAGGAAATGAATATATCCGCGGAGGAAATGATTATATCCGCGGAGGAAATATTATATCCGCGGAGGAAATATTATATACGCGGAGGAAATGATTATATCCGCGGAGGAAATATTATATCCGCGGAGGAAATGATTATATCCGCGGAGGAAATATTATATCCGCGGAGGAAATATTATATCCGCGGAGAAAATGATTATATCCGCGGAGGAAATATTATATCCGCGGAGAAATATGCGGAGGAAATTTATATCCGCGGAGGAAATATTATATCCGCGGAGGAAATATTATATCCGCGGAGGAAATTATATTTGGTGTTTTTCAAGAATTTCATAGGTTTTTCTTCGATTTTGTCTCTGTTTTTACGTCGTTGAACACGGGAAATTCGCAGAATATTGCTATGAATTCGCTGAAAATTCAGTTGATTTCTTGGAAAATACAAAGAAAATCTAGAAAATTAAGTTGGTTTCTTCGGAAATAGAAGAAAAACATAGGAAATCAAAAGAAAACGACAATGGCCCTAACGGGCCACCGTAGTTAAACCGTGAGTGACGTAGTTGTATTTATTTGCCTCTATGTGGTTTCGCGGGATTCTCTTGAAGCTTTCTCGGTAAAAATTCTTTCCCTCGACATTCCCTCGAATAATTCTCGATAGGATCGGAATTTATTCGAGAATAGCAAAGACAATTCTCTATTGAAAAAAAAACGACTGATGGAGACGCTTCTTAAAGCAACTGTATGGCTACCATTTTGAAGAAGTGCAGTAGCCTATTGGTTCTGTATAACGTTTACATATTATAAGTTCAAACCTTACGGCCCTCGCAGATAAATTATTCATGAGTTGAATATTCCTGCAAACAAGAAATGAATGAAACACTATATTGTAGTGGTTATATGCATATACCAAATTAGAGTAATAGTGAATTTATTGCTCTAATAGGACAAAGGCATAACCTGTATATGCTATATAGTCCTTTAGTTCTTAATTAATAAATAATTATAACCTTGAGCGGCAATAGCGGTTCCAAGTCATTTGCAATGTTACGCCATCATACTTGCTTATCAAAGCCATTCCATACCTGTACCTCGTACAGGGATATAGCCTACATATCTATACCTGAACCCTGCATAAAAGTTCACCAGGAAAACATACTGTCGTATCGTCCAAAGTGATATAATGCAAACCTATATTTGCGTTCTAGATATAGTCAAAATAACGAAAAGTGGACCCCTCAAAATATTTCATTAAAACAACACTGATATAACATTCTAAGTAATATGATGCAATATCCATACATTTACCCAAACTTGCTATAGAGACTTAGCCTAATTAACTAGAACTTCATAAGTCTCTACAACAGCATAAACGTTATTAGCGTTTGGTGCAAGTTCAAAACATTACCTTAATTTGTTCTGGAAATGTAACCACAATAATGAAACTGGACCCGTCATGGTAAAAAATGCAATAATCTGAATCCTCATACCTGTTGGAGTCATAAGGTGCAAGTTCCCTATATGTACCTATATTTGTTGTAGATATATATCTACCGTAACGAAAACTGAACCCTTCATAATAAATCACCGTAGCAGCAGAATGTTATAACGACATAATGGATACAATCCAAGTTCCATACATTTACCGTTGTTTGTAATATAGATATAACCAAAAATAACGAAACATTCATTGCGTTGAAATTTGACAAGTTTGATTGTTGGACGGCGGTCATTTCGTTTCATTTTATAATAGCAACTTTTCGAATATGCCAGCTATAGAGCCCCGACCCATCGATCATGTGTTTTCCATCAATCGGTTCAGCGGTCTGAAGACCAACATCTCAGAAGACTTTAGGTTAAATCAAAGACAGCAGCCAAATGGTTCATCAAATCAGAAAATGGTTCTTGGAATTGAGACCGAGAGAGAGAGAGAATTAAGGTTTAACGTCGCGTTCAGCAATATTTCAGCTATCTAGCGACGATCAAACAAAATTCTAAGTACTCAAGCCAGTAACTTAGTAATTCAACACATTAAAACATACACACATTAATACTTATGCAACAAACCGATTTCTCTAAAATATCCCAAGACACAGTCCTCCCTCACCCGACTAATAAGATCTTCCAAAGTAGTCGCTCGATAAAAAGAATCTCTTGCAATCTTGAGATCTTCATGGCATGGAATACACCTTGGGACTGGCTCTTTTTTGTAAATGTTCGTGAGTCAATCGAGTATGACCGATTCTACATCGTCTGATCATGGCTTGATCGAAACGTTCCTGGATGTTCAGATGAGTATGTACATAAATTCGCTGTGGAGATATAGCCTAAATAAAGAAAACTGGACGCTTCAGAAAAAGGTCACCATGACAAAGCATTGTTATTTCGCTCGAGGTTTTACGATGCAAGTTCCAAAACATTAGCTAAATCTGCAGAAGAGATATAGCCAAGGTAACAAAAACTGGACCCTTAACACACTGGTACATTCAAAATGATATCATGAAAGCTTTATGCATTTATCTGTGTTTGCTGTAGAGATACAGTCAAATTAACCAGATATAATTCTCCATACCAGCACAATGTTATAAGACTAGATGAAATATGATGCAAGCTTTACAAAATTAATTATATTTGTTGTGAAGATGCAGTCACATATAATGAAACACATGATAATAACTAATGTCATAATCAGAATCAACATACCTCTTGCAGTTAAGATGAAAGTTCAATACCTGTATCCATATTTGTTCTAGAAATACAACTAATCTAACGAAAACTGTACTCTTCATAATAATTCACCACAGCGGCGTATGGTATATGGGTGATTAATCCAGACCTCGACCCATCAATCATATATGACAATTTTCTTGTTGATTGGTTGGGCACTTTGTGCAGAGAAGATCTTTAAAAGCTTTCGATTAAACCCAAGATGTCGGCCGGGGTTTTTTACAATTCGGCTAGATCAGGTTATATGCACCAAATTCCATGTGAAGTTTCAGCTTCATCGGCGCAGTAGTGTTGAGTGAAAGTTCGCTACAAATTCGACGATAAAAACTAGTATCAATAACAATAGGTTTCTAGTGAATGGCTTGGAACCCTAATAAGAATGCCAATGATAAGAGGTTTCCGGCCACTGTTTTAGAACCCTAATTAGTCTGCGGGGGTCATGGGTATAATGTTATATATTTTCATAATGAGGCATATGAGAAACTATGATTTTTCTCTTTCATTTAAATGTCTAGGGGGAATTCATTGCAATCGTTGGACAGGTCGGAGCCGGAAAGGTAATTAGCCGCTTACGCACATTAAAATATGAGTCTCTCTTGTTGAGGGTTTTTTTTTTAACTGTTAAACTTAATTTTAATAGTTAAAAAGACCCAAAAATTTCATGAAATAAGACATTCACGAAGAACAAAATGTTTTGAAAAGAAAACTGAATTAAAGATTTTTTGAAACAAGTATAAAATTGATGAAGATGCATGTAATCAACTACTCTACTCGTAATATTCTTGCCATGATTTATCGTTGCCGATGAAATGTTCATACATGATACATCAATGAGAGAATGCTTTATTGCATTATTGAACTTTGGGGCATTATCAATGAACGAAAAATACCTCACTGGCCATGGAAATTGATCGTGCTACGAAATGTCGGCTTTGACGCCCATATTTTAATTTCTATAATAATACATAATATAATTACTGTGTACAATCTGGTATTACCTTTGACAACTATATCAACGAAAATCGCCTTCGCTCTTGCAGACATAAAAGAATCAACTTTTCGAAATTCAAAATTTGTTATGCAATTTTATTAGATCAGATTGTGTTATATAATTCGATCAATTAAGATGAGTTATAAAATCAGATACCAGCTAGTATTTTATAAAGAAAAATCTATGTCATTCAGTATATAGTGGTGGACGTTCGTCAGACAGTCATCTTTCAGAATCTGTTTCCTTACTCTTACTCATTCATTATCACCCGCCAATTTGGCGCTTGTGCAATTCGATTGGCTCCCAGATAACTCGTACTTTTCCAGTTGCAAGAATAAACCAGCTGTATAGACCCGATCATTTGAAAGATATAAGATGGCTTTACTTATAGTTACGTTCTGCATTGTGTAAGCCCAAATTCTACTCTTTCCCCTGGACGGGTTCCTCGCTAGTATACACCTTAGGTCATTCAAATTAATCCTATTTTTCTTGGTAACAGACTTCTGTACTCATGACCCTGTTGTCGGAAATACCGTCTGTGGCGGGTGTCCTCCGTGTCAATGGGAATATAGCCTATGTACCCCAGAAGGCATGGGTCTTCTCTGGAGCCATCCGAGATAACGTTCTGTTTGGCACCAGCTTCGATACAAACCGTTATCAAATGGTTTTACAAGTTTGTCAGCTTCTGCAAGTAAGTACTTTGACAAAAGTCGTCTGGATAACTCTAAATTGTCGTCAGAAACACGAATATTTATATCTGAGTTCGAAGATAAAGACATGATGTGAATATATTGATACTTGACTGTGAATCTTTCGCGAGAATTAATAGTTGTGATGGAATCACCCATGAAATTATATATTGAGTGATTTCCCTCTCTTAAGAGATATTTATAATATTTGCAATTTTTTTTCTGGATGATATTTTTTGGTATACGCTGAAACATGTATGATACAGACTCTAGTAAGATTTCGCTCTCGAACAACAGGATATCGACGTGATGCCAAATCGAGACCAAACCCTGGTTGGGGAACGGGGCCTCAGACTAAGTGGCGGTCAGAAGGCGAGAGTTACACTGGCCAGGTAAATACATGTACACAATGGACAATTATGAAAACTTCAGTGCACTAATGATTTTGGATAACTTCAATGGAAAATCATGCACAAATGCAACTTGATGGAAAAAGGATTTAACGTGAGAGTATTAGGCTAAACTATTCTTCGAAAGCCATAGTAGCTTTGTAGCAACTCGACATGGACGATCCGGCGTTCATTGAGTCACCATGAACCAGTTTAATTTCTGGGCGTACATGTATGATGATGAATGTTATACAATGGTTGGCTTGTGTTCACTCTTGGCTCAATCGTTACTGAATCCACACTAGTATGAATTCCAAATATTCACACGCAGCAGTCACGTACAGGGCCCTACCGTAAAGACAGCAAAAACAGTCGGTGTAATAACGATATCTTCAACAAAAACGAGTATCAACTGAAGTTTACCGTTTCCATATCTCGACAAGTTTCATTCAATTACTTACTTGTATCTTACTTTAGGAGCTGCTAAACTATTGTTTATATGCATTGTTGTCAAGAGATATGTATGACAAAATCGTCGTCGACTGTATGACAAAAGAGATGATTACAATTTCGACATCGTAAACTATCCCTTTCTGGACAGTAATATTCCAGTGGGACCTGCATATGGCGTATACATATCACGCCTAGTAGCATTTGCTAGATCCTGTGTTAAATGTGACGATTTTAATCAACGTCACAAAACATTGTTGCATAAACTTATAAACAGGGCTACACCCCCAAGCGCCTCCACTCAGAGTTTCTCAAATTTGGCGATACATATCGCATGCTGATAGCAAAATACGAACGTAGCGTGCAAGATCTATGGCGCTACGTTTCGTAACTTGTGTCTAATTCCGCTTAACCCGGGGCTAGGGGCCGTATGAACCCATGTACTTCAAGATCCTCATGGTACTCATATGAACAGTCACAATCAAAGCGTGACTGAGATACATCATTCTTTAGATGACGACTTTACAACGAATATTATGGATTAAGAATACTGATCAGCGATACGGATTTGATATTTTTGGAACATCATGATGTCTTGCCGGCATCATTGAAAACTGTTGACCGCTTCTCTCTTGCAGGAAACAAGCCTATGTTTATGTATACTATGATTGTCTTTTTAAATTTGGTGCTAATACTGTTATATGGAATATGGAATAGGTCTTTGGATTATGGACGCGGATATTCTCTAATGGACAACGGCTGAATTATGAATGACGGACTAGACGCTTGTAATGCACTGATTCGTAATCCCTCCATTCTATTTAATTCTGATCTGTGAAGAGCGGTATATAGAGACGCAGATATATATCTATTTGATGACCCTTTGAGTGCAGTGGACAACAACGTTGGACGAGAGATATTCAACAGGTACAATATACCTTTTAGTGTGCGATTTGCTGGGTTCCGAATTATGATAAAACAATCAAGAGATTTGCATCTATCTATGTTCAATTTTAATCGATTGATTTTCTAATAATTGTATTAACTTTGGCTTAACCTGCGAAGGGTTCAAGATAATTATTATTGGAGCATATATTTTCATTTAACCGAATAATGGGTCTAACTGTAAATTTGAGTACATTTTTTTGCTAAAACTGATAGTTGGGAATGTTTTCAATCGAATTATATCGGGCCCTGGCACCCTTGGGCTAAGTTTTCTAGGCCACGCTCCTTTTCGCTTCATACTTCATAAACGAGACAAACTTGGAATTACGCAACATATCAAGTTTTGTATAAAGCTGAAGCTAATGACATGCAAAATGCTAAAATATATAATACAATTGACTGTCGTAACATGCCAGGTAATTAGCCATCTTAGCCACATCAGTTCAATGAGCCGCATGATGTAAGAGATGTTTTGTTACGTCAAAGGATAAGGCCTGGACGAAGGAAATGGCAAATTATACAGAGAACGACAAGATCAATACGGTCAACTGACTTGGGTATAACATGCGTGTTGGGATCAAGTACTTCGTCACCAGATGAGTTTGTTTAGCAAAGTGAACTCAAATATTCAGATGGTTTTCTGTTGTAATATGGCATTTCTCCTTATGGCACGTAATGGCGATCATTGAATCAGCTTGTTAATAAGTATAGATCATCCATGATGACCTAAAATTACATCAAAATGGCCAGGCATGATACAATGTTCATTTAATATGTAGTTTGGTATTGGCCCATGGGTGCCAAGGTTGCACACGTCATATTTTGAATGTACACGTGTCCAAATATCATTTGGATGAAATTGGGGCGATATGCAAGAGGTTGGAAAATTGACGTCTGGCAGCACATCGCATATATATACACGCAACTTTACGGTTCCCGCGTTTGTTTACCTGAATAAAATGTCATGCCTTCTCACCGTTCGTCGTTGATCTGGTTTCATATGAAGGCAATTTGTTCTATACTATACTACGAGTCCATATTCGTGTGCCCTTGTTCGTTAAGCTGATGGTACGGCTAATCTATAAAATAATAAACCAATAGGCTGTCTTGTTTAAGAATTTCCACCTTATTAATTACCAGGTGTATGTGTGAAATGTTAGGTGGGAAGACAAGAATTCTGGTTACTCATCAACTCCAATATCTTGAATTGGTCGACCAAGTTGTTGTCATGGATCAGGTAAGAGACAAGTTCATGTGTGAATGGTTAGTAGGAGGTAATACATAAATGTGGGTCAAGTTATCTGTCACAATTGTGAGAGCTGTTAATCAACCGAAAATGATATATTTAGCCCCAATTTCTGCTTCTGATGAATTTAGCTGATATTTTGGTTACCAAGGACGTTCAAGTAAACGTACCCAGCATTGGTGATGTTGTGATTGCGACATAAAATTTTGAAGCAAATTACAGACTTCCATATTGCTGTGTTCTGAAATCCATTCAACAGACTGACACCTGACTGCAAATATAAATATAAATATAACTAGAGGTTGCCGCTCCGGCATGAAGCCTATGCTGGTTGTTTTTTAAGCAAAACCATACGTCTCCCCCAACCTCCCACCTTGCCTTGAGTGGGCACATAATTTAAGCGAAAGTGCTATAAAATGAATGTAGCAAAAGTATCCTAAACAAAGCTGCGCATCTAAAAATATTAATTACAAAGAGGCGATTTTCATTGTTGCAGTAACCCAGTGAGGATTCGGGATTTATATAGCAATGAGTGGATTGCCGACATCTACAGCGTCCAACCAATGTGAAATACATGTAATTGTGAAGCATCAACTATTTTGAAACTGATCACATTATAGGAAAGATGCAAAACATACAAGAGCCACAGCTATAGTATACATGCTGTACCATATAGAAGTTTCATGCATCTGCCTTCAGTATTTTCCAAGATATGGAGTGAACAAAAATTGAACAGACAGATAAGCACATTTTGCATGGACCCACGCAAACACTAGCTCACACCAAAACCTAATTAGATCATAAGGCCATTTCAATGAAGCTTCCATCCAAGTTTGGTGAAATTTCATCCAGTAGTTCTCCACATACCTTGTAGACAAGAGTAGTCCTGTACATACATGTAACAAAGATGGACATCAGAAACAGATGGATGCACGCAAACAAACCAAAACCTAATCAGATGAGGAGGCCATCACGATAAAGCTGCCATCCAAGTTCGGGGAAATTCCATCCAGTAGTTCTTCAGATATTTTACAGACAAAACTTGTCTATACATGTACAAGTAGACAGACGGATGAACACCAAACACGCACGCACACCAAAACATAATAAGATGCGGAGGCCATTCCAATAAAGATTCCATCCAAGTCTGGTGAAGTTCATCAGAGGCCATCACGATGAAGCTTCCATCCAAGTTCGGGGAAATTCCGTCTATCTTACAGACAAGGCCTGTCTATACATGTATAAGTAGATGGATAGGCAGACAGATAACATACCCAGACGAACGCATGCATGCATACCGAAACCTAATCAAATGAGCCCTTTGCAATGAAGCTTCCACCCAAGTTTGGCGAAATTCCGTGGGTTAGTTCTCCAGATATCTTGCAGACAAGGCTTGTATATACATGTACAAGTAGATGGACGGATGGATGGACACGAACGAACGCTCGCACACACACACATCAAAACCTAATCAGACGAGGGGTCTATCCCAATGAATCTTCCATCCTAGTTTGATGAAATTCCGTCGAGTAGTTCTCCAGATATCTTGCAGACAAGGTCTGTATATACAAGAACAATTAGATGGACGGACGGACGACGGACATGGATAAATGCACACACACACCCAAGCCCAATCAAATGAGGGGACTATCCCAATGAACCTTCCATCCAAGTTTGGTGAAATTCTGTCCGGTAGTTCTTCAGATATCTTGCAGAAAGGGCCTGTATATACGTATACATGTACAAGTACATGGACAGATGGACGGACACCGAACACGGACGAATGCACACACAAACCAAAACCTAATCAGATGAGAGGGCTATCCCAATAAAGCTTCCATTCAAGTTTGGTGAACTTCCCTCAAGTAGTTCTCCAGATATCTTGCAGACAAGGCCTGTATATACATGTACAAGTAGATGGACGGACGGACGGACACCGGACACGGATGAATGCATGCACACATACACCAAAACCTGATCAAATGAGGGGGCTATCCCAATGAAGCTTCCATCCAAGTTTGGTGAAATTCCATCTAGTAGTTCTCAAGATATCTTGCAGACAATGCCTGTATATACATGTACAAGTAGATGGACGGACGGACGGACATCGGACACGGATGAATGCATGCACACATACCAAAACCTAATCAAACGAGGAGGCTATCCCAATGAAGCTTCCATCCAAGTTTGGTGAAATTCCATCCAGTAGTTCTCAAGATATCTTGCAGACAAGGCAAGGGGACGGACAGACATCCAGACAGACAGACAGACATCCATCCATCCAGACAGACAGACAGACAGCACAAACACTAGATGTCTCCCCCCAACATAGTTGGGGGAGACATAATAATTGTCATGTCATTGTATTTTCGCCGAAATAATCACAGAACACAACTGATACGTTGAAATGTATGAAGCTTGATTGATTCAATTAGATTCAGCGACGTTAAACCTTTCCAGGAAATAATATGCCATGATGGTAGGAAGAAAGCCAAGGTACTGACAGCGTGTCAAGAAGGACATGGTATACTGACAGCAATTCTATCCGAAGACAAACCGGTACCAATTATAAGAACGATTTCTGTGATGGCCTGTAGCAAATTCACACTATCATCGCGTTGAAGCCACTCGGCTTTAAAAAATAATTTTTGATATTGCTTCAGAAACGTCGAAGGTTTTCCCATCGCTTTTAAAAATGTACTGCCGCCTCTCATTATGAGCGAACCACATGGCACCATAGCAACGCGTTACAATGTATCAATTTGTTCCTGATCTATAGACTGTGTGGCTTGCCCGAAAGCAAGTGTACGTTAGCTCTCCTCATTCTGTTCTGTATAATTCTCGAACCAGGTAAACCAGAATGGCTAACGAGTCATTTTCTGAGTTACATAGGCTTCGGTGAGCGAGTTCCTCGAAAACTGTCAATTTTTTATACATCCGAGCCTGAAGTCTATGCTACATTCATATGTCCTTTTATGAGCAAAGTCAATATCATATAGGCAAAGTGTTTCGAACTGTTTTCAGTTTGGTCTGTCACTAACAAGTTGCACGTGTTATCGATCTATTAAGGGTAAGATCACTGATATCGACACCTGGAGAAACCTGAGGCAAAAAGGGCTGGATATATCTACATTCTTACTCGATGACGAAAGGAAGACAGGAAGAGTTGGAGTACATACAGATTTTGAAGGAACGATCAGAGATGTAAAGGTCAGTACTGTTAAGTATTGAGCGATAAATGTACTTTACATGGATATCTCTATAGATACTTAAATACATTCAATTTTCACTCCATCTCGAGCAATACTTACTTGGATATGGTAATAGACAGGTCGGGAATACAAAATATTACTTCTCAAACGTCATCTTCTAAAATCTGCGTTCGCGCGTGGCGCTGCTTGCCAACTTATTTATTAGTAGAAGATAGCATATTGGTCTGATGAAACATTATATTCGGACCTTTATCTATTCGGGCCCATTTCTTTATGGCAATGAGTATAAATATGAATAAACTTGCTCTCCTCTTTCGGATGGATGGATGAATGGACGGATGTACTTGAGCGATACGACCACTTCGTTCAACTAGCCCCCCCCCCCCCCTCAACCCCGATGCCCAATACAAGGTCCCTCTCGTTATTGTCGCATAAACATTATGTAGTCCCAACACTAATAAGAAAATAGGCCTACCTCCTCGTTCATATGTATCAACACCATTCTGTCCTTCGTTCTCCATGACTGCATAAATATCACCCAATCACCCAGTAACATATACTGCTTATCCTTCTTTCAAGCACGCAATTTGATGAACCTGTGTGAACACGGGTTCTGCAATGGCCTCTGTCGTTTTAGTAATTACAAGCGTCTAGTCCGTCATTCATAATTCAGCCGTCGTCCATTAGAGAATATCCGCGTCCATAATCCAAAGACCTGTTCCATATTCCATATAACAGTATTAGCACCAAATTCAAAAAGACAATCATAGTATACATAAACTTAGGCTTGTTTTCTGCAAGAGAGAAGCGGTCAACAGTTTTCAATGATGCCGGCAAGACCTCATGATGTTCCAAAAATATCAAATCCGTATCGCTGATCAGTATTCTTAATCCATAATATTCGTTGTGAAGTCATCTAAAGAATGATGTATCTCAGTCACGCTTTGATTGTGACTGTTCATATGACTACCACGAGGATCTTGAAGTACATGGGTCCATACGGCCCCTAGCCCCGGGTTAAGCAGAATTAGACACAAGTTACGAAACGTAGCGCCATAGATCTTGCACGCTACGTTCGTATTTTGCTATCAGCATGCGATATGTATCGCAAAATTTGAGAAACTTCGAGTGGAGGCGCTTGGTGGAATAGCCCTGTTTTATAAGTTTCTGCAACAATGTTTTGTGACGTTGATTAAAATCGTCACATTTAACACAGGATCTAGCAAATGCTACTAAGCGAGATATGTATACGCCATATGCAGGTCCCACTGGAATGTTACTGTCCAGAAAGGGATAGTTTACGATATCGAAATTGTAATCATCTCTTTTGTCATAAAGTCGACGAGAGAGAATGCCAGCTTCATTTTTATAGAGATATAGATCTAAA
The DNA here is from genome assembly GCA_036873755.1 of Hanleya hanleyi. Classification (NCBI taxonomy): domain Eukaryota; kingdom Metazoa; phylum Mollusca; class Polyplacophora; order Lepidopleurida; family Hanleyidae; genus Hanleya; species Hanleya hanleyi. Next base: position 18,084 of record JAVTVY010021984.1, read on the forward strand.
TATGATGTGCCTGTAGGGCTGTCTGTAGTTTCCTTCAAATCCAGTGAAGTTGGATATATATCCTTCACTGCGTCATTTATATAGTGATTATCTACAGCGAGAAGATCGTCTATATAGCGTTTGATGAATGAGAAGGAACGGGCTTTGAATGGATCGGTTTTTGAAAGCGCCTGCATATAGTCATATTCATAAGAGAACAGATATAGGTCAGCCAACAGGGGTGCACAATTAGTACCCATTGGAATACCTATATGCTGCTGATATATTGTGTTGCCAAATTTCACATAGATATTTTTAATGAGAAATTCAAGCAACTCTATAAACAAAGAAACATCCCATGAATGATATCTCTTGTATGTAATAGAGCTAAAGAATGCTTTATGGCTTCCTACATTAATATATCTACGATTAGTTTTCTTGAACACAGATACTATTAACGAACTTAGACGGTCAATAAGGTCCTGATGAGGGATTGTAGTATAGAGAGTCGAGAAATCCCATGTGGATACATGTCTGTACGGTATGTGACCTTTAGCATCAAGTTCTTCCGTAAGACATTTTGAGTTTTCAATATCCACATACATTCAACGCCAGAGTTCTTAGAAATAGTGGCGCAATACCTTTCCCAAAATGCTTTTACCTCCTGAAGGGCCCTCGTCAATAGGGTTGAAAGAAGCTTGGTGGTGCAGCTTCTAGAACCAGCTATGAATCTAGCTTTGTATGGTGATTTATGCATTTTGGGAGTCCAGTATAGTTTTGGTATGTCGTTATGATTGGTTGGAAGACAAATACCTCTTTCCCTGAGAAACTTTTTGTGATTGTTAAATAAATCTTCCAGAGTAAATGCAGTTTGGGAGTAAGTAGGCGTATTTGATGAAGATATGTCTACACTCAATTCTTTAACCAGCACCTGGTAATAGTAATATTTACATATGAATATTATATTATTCGGAGCTTTGTCTGCTGGGACTATGACGAATTTACTCTGGAGATTTGCTAGAACTTCTTGCGAATTGAGGTTTCTCAGTACTTGTTTTGCTTGGGGAAGAGTACTTCTGTCAATATGGCGGATTGTTTCAACGACCTTGCTCTTGGTGAGGTCCAGCCAATCAGCGAGCACTGTAGGTTCAACTTTTTCTCGCCTAGACCAATCAATAACGTACTGTTCCAATGCAGAGAGGACTATCTTCTGGTCGGCCTTCAGATTTATTCTTCTTGGCTCTCTATATTTAGGTCCTTCCACCAGGAGTAATTTCAGATCCTTATCACTCACCACATCAAGGTCACCAGTCACAATATGTTTGCATAGATAAAGTTCGACGATTCACAATCACAACTATAGCCTCCTGACGTGTATAAGTTCCAGTCAAACTCCTTGACAGCATTGGAGTAATTGAATATTTTGGTGGCTATAGATTTAGTATACTTATATGAAATGCAAGGAGGGTCTGTGAACTTGAAATAGTTTGGTACAGCGTTGCGTACCTCTGGATCATTCAGGATTCGAGGTAAATTAATGATGTCCAGTCCTTTATCTGAGTAGTTGAGTTTCAAGAAAAGCCGATCTTGAGATGTTTCGATTATGTTCACTGGACGATACAACCGAAAATACGCTATATCTTGACATACTTTACTGATTTTTGGTGGTATTATATTTTCTGAAGACGCAGATTGTTGTATATCTCTGGCTATTTGATCTAAAGCTCTCAGAGGTAACGCATACAGAACTGTACGTAAGCTATGTATACTGTTGGGTGTGTTAGTTAAACCCAGTAAGTAATTTAAAGTGATATGATCGTGAACCATCGACCACTAACTCATTCATGGACGAGCGCTTCGTCGAACAATGGACTCAAAGTACCTAATCCGAATAGATCACGTATCTTATTTATCTGGTATGTCATCTTCGATCTCACATTTAATACAAGCGTCTAGTTCGAGATTCATTAAAGAATCGTCCATTAAAGAATTTCCGCGTCCAGATCCAAACACCTAATTCTTATAGCAGCATATCAGCACCAAATTGAAAACGAACAATCACAATATACACCCTTGACTTCGGGCACTTTGAAATTCAATCGAAACCTGTCCAAGACATTGCTTCGTGAATTTCCCGTTTTGGTAGTCCTGTCAATTGATCTTATGTCATGACATTCCATCGTGACCTTCATCCGCTCAAAAGCTGACAGTAACAGTCGGCATGTCAACCAATGTCTTCAACTATCACCAGGGGTTATACAGTTGTAGGGACATCGGAGTTCATCCGAAGACACAGTCATGTGCAAGAGGGCATTGTTGGTCGAATGCGAATGCTCAACCGGTGTGCAGTTCTTCGTTTTGTAATTAATTCACGACAGATTCAGTCGTTCTCATTTTTATAACAAAATGCTTATGTTTTCAGTCAGGCACTTACATGGGTTTAATACCAAACTAGTACTTGTTCTTATCTGACCGATCCCGGCATCAGTTTTCACCAAGTTTCAAATCTCCCGATGGCTAAATCAACTAGAGGTTCCGCTTTAACCCTGGAGTTGCCGCTCTGGCATAAAGCCTATGCTGGTTGTTTTTTTAAGCAAAAACATACGTCTCCCCCAACCTCCCACCTTGCCTTGAGTGGGCACATAAATTAAGGCAAAGTGCTATAAAATGAATGTAGCAATAAGTATCCTAAACAAAGCTGCGCATCTAAAAATATTAATTGCAAAGAGGCGATTTTCACTGTTGCAGTAACCCAGTGAGGAGTCGGGATTTAGCAATGAGTGGATTGCCGACATCTACAGCGTTCAACCAATGTGAAATACATGTAATTGTGAAGCATCAATTATTTCGAAACTGATCACATTATAGGAAAGATGCAAAACATACAAGAGCCACACCTATAGTATACATGCTGTACCGTATAGAAGTTTCATGCATCTGCCTTCAGTAGTTTCCAAGATATGGAGTGAACAAAAATTGGGCAGACAGATAAGCACATTTTGCATGGTCCCACGCAAGCACTAGCTCACACCAAAACCTAATTAGATCATAAGGCCATTTCAATGAAGCTTCCATCCAAGTTTGCAGAAATTTCATCCGGTAGTTCTCCATATATATTGTAGACAAGAGTAGTCCTGTACATACATGTAACAAAGCTGGACATCAGAAACAGATAGACACACGCAAATAAGATGATGAGGCCATCACGATAAAGCTGCCATCCTAGTTCGGGGAAATTCCATCCAGTAGTTCTTCAGATATTTTACAGACAAGGCCTGTCTATACATGTACAAGTAGACAGACGGATGAACACCAAACACGCGCGCACACCAAAACATAATAAGATGCGGAGGCCATTCCAATAAAGATTCCATCCAAGTCTGATGAAGTTCATCAGAGGCCATCACGATGAAGCTTCCATCCAAGTTCGGGGAAATTCCGTCCAGTAGTTCTCCAGATATCTTACAGACAAGGCCTGTCTATACATGTATAAGTAGATGGACAGGCAGACAGACAACATACCCAGACGAACACATGCATGCATACCGAAACCTAATCAGATGAGCCCATTGCAATGAAGCTTCCACCCAAGTATGGCGAAATTCCGTGGGGTAGTTCTCCAGATATCTTGCAGACAAGGCTTGTATATACATGTACAAGTAGATGGACGGAAGGATGAACACGAACGAACGCACGCACACACACCAAAACCTAATCAGACGAGGGGCTATCCCAATGAAGCTTCCATCCAAGTTTGGTGAAATTCCGTCGAGTAGTTCTCCAGATATCTGTCAGACAAGGTCTGTATATACATGAACAATTAGATGGACGGACGGACGATGGACATGGATAAATGCACTCACACACCCAAACCTAACCAAATGAGGGGGCTATCCCAATGAACCTTCCATCCAAGTTTGATGAAATTCTGTCCAGCAGTTCTTCAGATATCTTGCAGAAAGGGCCTGTATATACATATACACGTACAAGTACAGGAACAGACGGACGGACACCGAACATGGATGAATGCACAAACAAACCAAAACCTAATCAGATGAGAGGGCTATCCCAATAAAGCTTCCATCCAAGTTTGGTGAACTTCCGTCAAGTAGTTCTCCAGACATCTTGCAGACAAGGCCCGTATATACATGTACAAGTAGATGAACGGACGGACGGACACCGGACACGGATGAATGCATGCACACATACACCAAAACCTGATCAAATGAGGGGGCTATCCCAATGAAGCTTCCATACAAGTTTGGTGAAATTCCATCCAGTAGTTCTCAAGATATCTTGCAGACAAGGCCTGTATATACATGTACAAGTGGATGGACGGACGGACGGACACCGGACATGGATGAACGCATGCACACACACCAAAACCTAATCATCAAATGAGGGGGCTATCCCAATGAAGCTTCCATCCAAGTTTGGTGAAATTCCATCCAGTAGTTCTCAAGATATCTTGCAGACAAGGCCTGTATATACATGTACAAGTATATGGACGGACGGACGGGCACCGGACACGGATGAACGCACGCACACACACCAAAACCTAATCAAATGAGGGGGCTATCCCAATGAAGCTTCCATCCCAGTTTGGTGAAATTCCATCCAGTAGTTCTCAAGATATCTTGCAGACAAGGCAAGGGGACGGACAGACATCCAGACATCCAGACAGACAGACAGCACAAACACTAGACAACACAAACACCAAACAACATAGTTGGGGGAGACATAATAACTCAACGTTCATACCAGTATAGTGAGACTGTCTCATTATTCCATGTAGCGCATTTCCCACCAAGTTTCTCGAGTTTAATTGTAATTGTCACACACTGATGGTTTCCGCCTTGCATGAAAACTAGCTTGTGTCATAATAGCTTGGATTTTGAAAGTGTATTCGATAATCAGCTAGCCCATTGTTAACAAGGTGAAAACCTGGCATAATATCTACCGTTCTTCCATGATACCTAGCGTTATTACCCCACAAGCAAATGTGTATTCAATATCTGGATTGTGATTGGTTAAAAGGTCGGGTCGTATAAACCCATACACCCCGAGTGATGTCTTGCTACTCGGGGTATATACATTTAGAAAGCAACTCACGTGCGATGGGAAACGACGCTCTCGCTTCGAAAGTTCAGCTGACCATATCTCAATATTTATGGAATAACTTTCGCTCACTCGTCAAAATTTAATGGAATAAAGTCATACTGCATTATTTTCACTGAAGTTTCCGACACATAACTCACCAAAAGGTGTCATTTGTTCCAAAAATAAAAGTCGATTTCCGAACGAAAGCAGATCGAATGGATTGTGTGTGGCGCGCCTTTCTCACAGTGCCGTAGCAAAATGCGGACAGTTTCGTAACCGAAATGGCCCGTTGGATTTGTCCGTTGTACCGTTGGTTATAAATGATAGACCTTTTTCAGTATTTTTACTATAAGATAAAAAGGCTTGAGGGGTAATAAATTCGTTATTCAGGTTTTCCCCCGGGTGTATGGAAAGTTACGACCCTCCCTGAAACTCAGGGTGTTGGAGTTTCAGGGAGGGTCGTAACTTTCCATACACCCGGGGGAAAATCTGAATAACGAATAGTATCCCATCATGTATCTCATCGTGCATTTCTACAGGAAGACCAGGAACGGGAGCATCAGGAAGAAGAGGAGAGACTAACGGGCAGAGTTGACTGGCATGTCTACAAGAGTTACCTGAAATACGGCAAAGGGCACATTCTGGTTCCATTAACCTTCATCATTGGAATTCTAACATGGGTAAGATTAATTTAAGCAAGCGTTTTTTTATCAAATCTAGTCACCACCCGACTTTTGCCGGTGAGGAAGTCAATACAAATGTCATGAGATCGGAATATTTAATTAGGGAAGGCGAGAAATGATGTGATCGTCCATATGATATCTGACCAGTGTTAGGCACACGATCGTGTTTTAACATCGAAATACCACACCGATTCGAAAAAGTCTGATAGTTGCTTTCAAATTACTTTGTTTATTGTTATAGGGTTATAAAGGTATTTGCAAAAACAACCGCCGGTTAAAAGGTCAAATGAAAAGAAATCCAGCATTCCCAATCTGAACATATGGCTCGTTCTCGCACCTCAGTGTAACGTCAAATGGGCAATATGTCCACAGGAACAGCTACAATAAAACCGTGGCTGGGAAACAAAACATCAAAAGGATCACTTTTGGTTCTTGTGATGTTTTAAAAATACGCAGTGAGGTTATTTTTCTGTGGGGTCATGTGACTTTTCGTCAGTACGCCGGCATCGTTTTTCACCATCCCTTTAATGTTGTGTTGAATTGTTGCACGTATGCGGTGAAATTCTGCTGGTAGACGTTTCGTCGTGTGGATACTTCATTGTCTCCACATGAACATCTGAAATAAAAGCGCGGCTGAGATACTAAGGCTACGTCCGAGAATCCACCGTATTCTCGTGTCTGAATGTGAGGTGACGAGGGAAGCTTTCCTGTGGAGTCAAATGGTTTCTTTGTAGTCCCACCTCTTTTCCCCACCTCTTGCATATCGCTCCAATTCAATATGTCCACATGAAAAGCTACAACAAAAGCGTGGCTGGGATACAAATCATCGCAGAGATTACTTTTGGTTCTTGTGATATTTTAGAAATGTGCAGTTTATTTGTCTGTGGGATATGACTCCTTGTCAGTACGCTGGCATCGTTTTCCGCCACCCCTTTAATGTTGCGTTTAATGGCGTCCTTTCGCGCCTGGGAACTCGACCAAGAACTGGATATATGTTCTGTTGTCGTCATTGGTTAAATCAGAGGTAGAGAATTCAGTACCCCTGGTTAGATAAGTTGATCGGACAATGTGTTTTCAATACTAAACCATATATTGCAGAGACACAACACACACACACGTGGATTACATACATGTGATATGCCAATGTCCAAATTCGCAGCAGCAAAATTTAATCATCCGAAAATCCATCCCGAAAATCTGAGCTACCCAACATAATCATTACCCATACCACTAAAGATACAAACATCATCAATATAGGGACAGGTAAAAGTTATATGATATGTCTTGTTATACTGGTACATGTGTAATTATCTATCAAAAGGCATCATTTGAGATCGGAAAATCCAATCTGAGATATCGTCAATCAAACATTTGGAATCGACCTATTATATAAACCTCAGAGGGTGGTAACAATATACTGTTGTTTGTCACACTTTATTCCTATTTGTAGGACATGGATACATATTAATGAAAGCACAGCGCGTTAGGGAAGACAATAAGGACGTATATTTCGAGAATCGGATACATTCAATTATAATTCAATTATAATTATTCAATTTCAAATGGCGTGATCAGCACGCGTATCCATCCATTTGTCTGAAGCAGTCATCAGTTTTTCGTGCAGCCATGTATAATCGCCAGAATATTCATCACCGAAATGTTGTATGTGTCCTCTGAACACATTTCAAAATATGATCTTAACCGCTATCGAAGAGACTGGCTACCAACACTGTCATCTGTACAAACACCATTTTTCCTATTTTGATGAAAACCAATCATCACTGACATAATTTATCTCTGTTTTATTTAGGGAACCTACTCGTCCTCGGATTGGTACCTTGCAAACTGGTGAGCTACATGTGTATTATTACGATAGCCAAAACATACTACAAGCGCGAATCTGAACTATCTTCCCTTCGCTATTGACCTAAAGTTCTAACTTATATAAAATGTTGACGCATCATTTATATGTTCTATGTCATGCCACTATACAGCAAAAATTATATACTATTATAAAGTCTCGTGACAGTCTCGTATTCATTGAATACGCAGGGTAAATTTCTACCTCTGTGTAGTTTGGACAACCCAAAGGAACACTATTTACATGTATACACATGCAGTTTTTTGTAGAGAAATTGCATAAATATAAAAATATAAAAATCTGACCGAAAAATCGACCCAAAAATGTCGTTTTTGAAGTTGACGTCACTGTGATGTCATCACAGCGGCCATCTTGGATTTTTTTACATTTTCTGGTGGAACTTAACTAAAGGATATAGTATGATAAGCTTTAGCCGTCTAGCTCAAGGGATAAGAAATATTATTAGGGGGGCGAAATGACCCCTCCCCAGGCCTGGACAGATCCCAAAAAGCCCAGGCCAGATAGGGTTAACGTCTTGTTTTTTATATGCTTTGCAGGGTCAGTTCATGTACAACGATACCTTTATACAACGCCACCGATACTAGTTCTTCTCTCCTACAGTCCAATCCAGACAAAGAAGAAATTACAATCTTGTCATCAGAAAATCAAAATTTATCAACCTCTAGTGGCTACAATTTCACGAAGACGTCGACAAATTATGATTGGCCAAATACGGACTGTTACATGACATATATGTACATGTATCTGGGATTCTACCTGTGCCACCTTGTTAGCCAACAAATAGTTTACCACTTAGCATTTCGCTTCTGTTCAACTGCCAGTCGCTCCCTACATGATACTATGTTCTCCAGAATTCTCCGGGCGAGAATGAGGTTCTTTGATACAAACCCAGTTGGTAAGTAAGCAGCTTTTCCTGATATATTTAGTTTTACATTTATATGGGGTAGATTTGACGAGACTGTTAATCGCTTCTCTCCTGCAAAATATTGGAGAATGTTAAAATATAATTGAAATGTTGTGCTAATAATGTCGTGCTAATAATGTCGTATAAACAATTCGTAGATTTTAAGGGCGCCTACTCTGATGTTGTTAATGTTGATGTAGGTGTTCCTCAAGGGTCCATTCTAGGTCCTCTTCTGTTTATAATCTATGCAAATGATTTGCCACTGCATTTGAAATCTGCGTCTACCACTTTTGCTGACGATACTACGATATCTGTTTCCAGCAAATCGCTTGAGGTGATAAGCAAATGCCTAAATGACGATATGCTCTCTACTAGTCAATGGTGCTCTGATAACAAATTATACCCTAATTGTACCAAAACCAAAGCTATGATTGTTGCTACCAGCCAGAAGCGATGTCATTTGGACAGATCTGATTTAACTATAACGCTTGGCAACACAAACTTAGAAACAGTTCAGTCGGAAAAACTACTTGGTGTTGTCATAAACAATAATTTGGACTGGTCAGAACATGTCAAATTAATAGAGAGTAAGACTAATCCAAAGCTATACCTTTTCGCTAGGATTAGAAAGTTTTTACCCTTACATGCTAGAAAATTATTTTACTCCTGTCTATATTGCCTCATTTGTCTTATTGTTCTAATGTTTGGGGTACTACATCTTCTTCCAACTTGTATATCTTGGAGCGCATTCAAAGGCGTGCAATGAAACTGATACTAGATTCTGATCCCTCTGAGCACATAAAAGACCTTTACATTAAGCTTAACTGGTTACCTCTATCTTATAAGTTGAAACTGAATAGACTTACCTTTGTTTTTAAAGCTATTCATAATTTAGCCCCGAACTATGTATCTGATATGTTTGAGAAATATGAGCCAACTAGATTCTTAAGATCTTCTACTCAGAATTGATTGCGTGTTCCAAGGGCTCGGACTGAATTTTTTAAGCGCTCTATCCAAATTACTGGTTCGTCTGATTTTAACGATTTGTCAGCTCATATTAAGGTAATTGATACCATTGGCACTTTTAAAACTGCATGTAAACATTTATTTTCCAATTTCTAGACGATAGTTCTTATTGACTATTTTAATATAGTACATGTATGTTTCTAATCTACGACAGTGCCTGTTTTGTTTTATATATTTATCTGAATTTATACACACGATACAATTATAGTCATTTGTTGTCATTTTTATTATTTTATTAATTAATGTAATTTTTTTTTTCATGTTACTCTGCATATAGAGATTTAACTTTTTAGAATGTTCTTATTCGACTGGTTTAACTATAACTTTCTGTCTTATTCGGTTGATATAACTCTATGATATTTTATGTATATGTTTCACTTTTAACACGTCTGTTCCATTGTTATATCTTATTGTTTTCGCCCTCGACCTTCATGAAAAGAGGTTTTATATGCCTATGAAGTTATCGAGTTGTTAAATAAAGATTATCTATCTATCTATCTATCTATAATTGAGGTATTGAGTATGCATAGTCGGAATTTCTTCACTGGATGACGACTGGCTAGTAAATGTTGGGTGTAAATGACGTTTTTTAGTCACTTTGTAAGTTTTATCTGTATCATGCATCAGTTATGGTCAAAATACAGTAGCCTTGATCTACCAGAGCGTAATTGTTTACCTTAAACCGAGCTTGGTAATCATTAAATATTTTATATTGTATTACTTTTATATGCCTTTAGCAGATACTACAAGTGCACGACTGCGTCAAATCGTATCAGTCAAATATGCCTCATGGTAATGTTGACGTAGGACACCTACATGTATATATGAGAACAATGCAATCTATATAAGCTCTCCCGCAAAAGCGCATATCTGAAGCAAGCTAACAAATCGAATGGTATTTCAGTGGACGATGGCTGCGTACCGGAATTTGAACCGACGAAATTGTGCCGTGACATTCAGAGGGTAATTGTAGATATCTTCAACGGGAAAAAGCTGAACTGACTGAGGCAAGCAGATGCACAACTTCATAACAGATCTGATTGATGATTAGTAAAAAAAATCTTGTCATTGTTTTCCCTCCAGGTCGAGTTTTGAACAGGTTTTCCAGAGATCTCGGGTATGTGGACTTCAGTTTGCCGGAGAATATTGTTCGATATGTTAATGTAAGTATGATTTATATCAAATGTTGTTTCTTTATTCGGGATTTTCATTCATATTCTCAATTGAAAAATTAATGATCGTGAATCAATCACTAGAATATGGAGAGAACACCTGTCGTCTCATAAGAAAACAGTCTCTCAAGGTTTGTGTTTACAGGTCTATTTGGTTATATTTAAATGACCATCAAAAAATTTATTTGTAAGACTGACATGCATGGTTTCCTTTCCCTTACAGAGTTGCCTCTCAGGAATTAAGTTTTAGTTCACTTAATCTCTTTTTATAACAAATCAGAACTATGTTATTTACAAGATAGTTAAAAAAAGCTTCGGCTGTGCATCAGTGCGTTTTAAGATTCTCTTCTATTCCAAATCTATATGTACCGAGATGTAGAACACATAAATATAACAGTTTGTATACATTATAACTGCTGTTGTGGACTGGTAAAGTAACAACACACATAAACTATTAAAACATTGTATTGATAATTTACAGGTCAATCATTCTCAGAGGTTCTTTTTGTAGGAAAACGAAAGAATGACTTGTCTTTTTCCCTGTTATACCTGTTAGGAACAGCAAGAAACAATCGCTTTAAATATACCTCCGTTTTGAAAGACTTGTCCAGTTATGGCTTGCCCAGTTTTCGTCATCTGCGCGCCGTGCGCATCACAAGAGGTGAAATCACGTGAATCTGAAGAATACGGTGTATCAGTCCCACTTACGATTCCCTTGCGCTTTAAAAAAATAAACGATTGTCTCGCGACTGGCGACACACAGACACGGATCGTAGACATATAAACCTGACTACATTCTTTTGGATTCTGGCAAGACGCTCCAAATTGTAATAGCCGTATGTCCCAAAATCGTACAACAATAAACACGAATTTGCTGTATATAAGTTTTATAAAACATTATCTTTGCAAAGAGTGGTAAAAATGTCGTAAATCTCACTAACAGAACAAACTTGTTGCAATGTAATTAACATGACTGTTCTAATTGAAATTGTTATCTACAATGACTCTAAAAGCTTTTCTTCTTTTACATATTGTATCCTATAGGATGATCCGAGCGTATCAGACCTACATTAAACATACATTTACTTTTGTCGTTATTTGCAGATAGGGGTTTCTTACTACAAACTGCTACCTCCATATTTCCATCATTTCGTCAAGCTTCTACTTCATCAATTGTCTTTCCAGATGAAGAGATGGTGGATTCATATGTATAAATGTCAGTTTCTATATCTTCAATGTAGGCTACAATGGAAAGTCAGATACCTTGGTTTTCTAATACTAATTCTGTATTTTTCACTGGCTTTACCATACTTGAGCACATGTACAGCCTTAATTATGTCGGTTCCTGTGAAAGGCATATTTCAGGTGTTATTTGTATATAATCTATATCAGATTCTGTGATATATTCTGGTACAGGGTTATCATATTATGTTGTGTCACTTAATGTTTTAAAGTAATCAAAAAATGTTCCAAGCGGCACGATACTTTTTGGGGGCTACCTTTTTTCATTGTCCGTATATTTGTATGAGTTTTATCCAGTCTCACAGCGCATTAACGTGTTGTTACACTCTCTACTAATCTGATTCATTCTTATTTTCCATTTTTGGATCTATATTTAGCTACACAATAATTATCTCGTTTTTTTACACAGTCCTTTCCAAACCATGCTCATCTAATTTCATTCACTACGGTATGACGTCGTGATCCAGCTCGACCGAAACTTTTCAAGGATGTACATTTGAAAATATTACAGACGTCCTTACACACGTTTCCCAATACTTAATCTCATCAACATCATCCACGTATCTGAGCATTTCTAAGCTGAGCGAACAATGAACATCAGGAAATAAATTACTCAACTCCAAAACTCCAAATCTCCTAACACAAAATAGAAACGCAGTAGAACCAATGTTCCCCCTTCCAATACCCACACTACCATTTAATATATTCAATGCATTTCTCCTGCAAAAATCTATAAACTGTTCAACATAATTATTGGGCCGTACGGACATTAAACTCTACAACAAGTTACATTTTGCTATTGTCCCGAACATGGCGAGTAATTTCAATATCTAATTCATCACAGCAATCCTGGGATGTGTAATTTGTGTATCTAAAAATTACAGACATAAATAAGTCTGTTTGTCATTGAAAAGGTTTTTTTGAAATTGTAAACTAGTAAACTAAACTTCTAGTTGCCAAAATGAAGATGAAAAATGTTTTGTTTGGGGTGTTTTGGCTGCACTTTATCCAGTGATAAACCAGGTCAACCGCTTATGTAGCTATAAACCACATTTGAGTGAATTACAGCTCGAAGACCTAGAGCTTCTCATCCCGTTATCTCAAATAGCTAAATTTGAGCAAATCAATGGAATTCCTGTTAACGTGTTCGGTTACGATCGGACAGTATTCCCCCTACATGTTACGGAGCATAGATTTGATAAACATATCATTCTAATTCTTATTTCCAAAGATGAGAAAAGGCACTTTTGTTTGGTTGGTAGCATTGGCCGTCTACTCAACGATCGATCCAATTATAAAGGGGGGGGGGGTGATTTGGTTTAATGTCACACTCAAGTGGTGACAGACAGTTTGGTTGGTGAAGGAAGCGTGAGTATCCGAAGAGATTCACCGCCCGTCGGCAAGTAATTGGCAAACTTTCACACATGCACCAGGGGAGCTCGAACCCGTCTCAGTTCAGCGATGTGAGGTCAGCGGTCACCAGCCAGGCACCTTAGACTACTCGACCAGTCATAAAGAGACATGATATTACTGTAACTATTGCTTAAACGGATTTTGCCCAGAGGATTTGCTGCCTGAGCATGTACCGAACTGTTCTCATGATCCTCAGAAAATAAAACCTCACGCAAACGATACGTGGATTGAATTCCAAAATGTTAAAAACCAGTTTAGAGTACCTTTTGTCATCTATGCTGATTTTGAGACCTTCAGTTCTAAAATCCACACGTGTACTCCCAATCCATGCCAATCTTCTACTATCAGACACGCACAACACGAACCGTCTGGATTCTGTTATACCGTCGTAAGTTCAGCTTCACAGTACAGCAAAGACGCTGTTGTATACAATGGACCAGATGTCTTTCAGAAACTCACTCATTGCCACATTTGCGCGAAAGAACTCGGTGCTGACAGGGTTTGTGATCACTGTCACTTAACTGGAAAGTATAGAGGCCCTGCACACAACAATTGTAACTTCAAGTTCAAATTCCGCAGATCCAAAGGGACACAGCAACGACATTTTTTCATTCCTGTGGTGTTACATGACCTCCGTGGCTGCGATTCACATGCTACCGTTCAAGCCCTAGGCAAATGTAGTGGCAGAGAGCTAACATGTATTCCAAATAATATGGAAAAATATATTTCTTTTTCCGCGGATAGTTGAGGTTTATTGACTCTCTGCAGTTTTTGAAATCATCGCTGGAAGCATTGGTCAATAATTTGCTTAGGAAGAATATTTCAAAATTCAACAGGGCATGTCAGTGAACCCCACCAGGAGCAGCTGCTGGTCCGAAAAGGCGTATACCCTTATTAGTATATGTCGGATATTACGAGGTTCTCCGAAACGGAACTACCCCGAAAAGAGGCGTTTTACAATCGTCTTCCAGACGAACACATTTCCGATGAAGACTACAGGCATACTCAAACAGTGTGGGAGGAATTTGAGATTCAAGATTTAAGACAATATCATGGCTTATATTTGAAGTGAGACATTTTGCTTCTGGCCGATGTCTTCGAAAACTTCAGAGACATTTGTTTGACCTATTACGGTTTAGACCCCGCTCATTATTACACCTCCCCGGGTCTATCATGGGAAGCCATGTTAAAAATAACCGAGGTTAAGCTACAATTATTAACCGACATCGACATGGTGCTGATGGTGAAATCAGGGATACGTGGGTGCATCTCAGTGATCTCCAACACGGTAAGTCCAATAACTCGTACCTGCCAAATCACGATTTCTCTCAGCCCGGTACATATATTATGTATCTAAACATCAACAACATCTACGGATGGGCGATGTCCCAAGCCTTTACTGAAGACCAAATAAAAACCTTAGATGTTCTAACAATTCTCGATGACTTAGAGACCGGTCTCATTCTCAAGGTAGACCTAGACTACCCCAAGCACTTGCATCACCTGCATAGTGACTACTTTCTCGTCCCCGAAAACGTGACAGTTACGGATGATATGTTATTCTCATATTCGCAATATCTTAAGGGAAAAACTTTACATTAAAGGCCGACCGATTCAGAGAATAGTTGCAAACCTTTTCCCGCAAACCAAATATGTCCTACATTATATCAACTTGAAATTCTACTTGAATCACGGATGAGGTTGGCTCGAATCCATCGAGCCCTTAAAACTCAATCCGCTTGGCTATCGGTGTATAGACTTTATACCGAAAAACATGAAAATCGCAAAAAAAAAATTAACTCATGAATAACTCAGTATTCGGGAAGACTATGGAGAATGTAAGGAAGAGTGTCAGGGTAGCGCTGGTGACTTCTGATCAAGAACTCGAATAATTACTCTCGAAACCCTCATTTCGCACATTCAAACATTCCAATGGGGGTTTGGTTGCAGTTCATCTGAATAGGACACAACTCACGCTAAATCGACCTACATATGTTTGCCTGTGAATTCTAGACATTTAAAAACCTCTGATGTATGGCTTTCATTATGACCAAATAAAAGCAAAATACAGTTTTAAATAATGTTCGTTGGGATAGTTTAAATTAAGCCTTGCCCTGCAAAAAATATATACAAATCTTCAAGTTTCTATAAATTCCCACTCTATGCCTAAAGCTACACAGCGTTGTATTGGCAATCGTGTATAATAGTCTGATCTGTTAGCGAGGTGTTATCCTACTTTACACATAAATCTGAGACAGTTAATATTTAAACCGGTTAATATTATACACAGTGTGATCAATACTAGAATAATGGCGACAGAACCACATTCAACATTATCAATGCTTGTATTGATCCATCTGATTCGCTCGGCCGTCTATCTTTAAATAAAAAAATTCAGAGTGCTTATAGGTTGTTAGCAATCGCTATGTGTAACCCCGCGTCACCACCGGATCGTTATACGCCGCGCGAGTCTATGACGCGATGCGTGTGGAACTCTGTGACCTCCTCGCACGCTCCTGGATGCACGCCTGCGCAGCTATACGGGCTCCTCTCTGCTCCACCATTGTCCTATATCTTATTTGGCCATTCGATCCCCATTTTCCTAACTACTACGCGAAAGCTCGTTCAGAAACAGTATTCTTATAAAAGGCTATTGGTGAAGTTTTTTTATGGCCGAAGAGCAAAACACATTGTCTATTTTCATGTTCACGAAATTAAATGTGAAGAGCACCCTCCGCACGTGACTCTACATTAAGATGAGGAATCGCAGCTACATCTTCATCTGACCAGGTATAAATGCCATGTAAACCGTGGGTGTATTTATTTTTCAGACCACCATACGCCTGATGACTTTGTCTATTGTAACGTGCATAATAAATCCTTGGCTGTTCTTGGCCCTTTTACCAATAGCCGGAGTGATTTACTTTCTAAGATATTTCTCTGTACGAGCAATGAGAGGCATGAAAAGGCTGGAAGCTGTAGGTTAGTATATTAATAGATTATTGGGATTCAAGCGTCAAAGCCGACCTGCAGTAGGCAGACATTGTTCGTAAACAATACGACGTCCATATACTCGAAATATCGTGTTCACACCGCACCATTAGCACCGAAATCCAAACGGGTTTAAAAACTTATCAATACTTAAATTCTTTACTTTTTCTGTATTATACTTATTATGCTAGTTTACTAGTTATTCTCAGGAACAACACAGTTATGGGCAAAATTGGATTAACTCGTACACATACCCCGAGTACCTCGTCATCTTTTGTTTCACAGCTCGCAGTCCGGTCTACTCTCATCTGTCGGAAACATTGAATGGGCTGACTTCTATTAGATCCTATCAGATGGAGTCCCAGTTTGTGAATTATTTCGATGGCCTGCAAAACACACACTCCACAGCTTGGTTCCTTTTCATATCCACCCACAGATGGTTTGGTTTCCGATCCAGAATTTTGGTTGTTATTTACGTTTTTCTTGCCGCTATATCGTCAGTTGCTGTAAAGGACAGTATGTATTGATTTATTGGATTACATTGATAGCTACTTTGAAGAGTCAATCTGTTTGAGGATAGGGTTCGATAGTGCATGTAATAGATACTGTTTCATATATGTAACATGTGATAGATTCGGCGTCAGTTCTTTTTTTTGTATTGTCATACTAGTTTAATTGTTTGAATTATATATTATTATAAATAGATTTTGTTGCCATCAAACTTGATCAGAAACAGACCACACTAGCTAAGTTCTATGCCTAATTCCAGCCCTAATTTAGGCTGATCTTCCGCCTGTTATTTGCTCTTTATAACAGGTCTGTCGGGAAGTCTCTTCGCTCTGTCACTGGTCTATGTGATTGATCCTTCGGATCCTTTGGAGTATTCTATTAGAGTCACATCTCGAATTGAAAATCTTGTAAGTATCTTGTAAATATCAGTTCTAAATGCGATATGTCTACTCTTGTACTCTATGATTCTATTTAGCTTTGAACGATGATGTACATGTATTTAAATTTTCCTTTGCATTTATCTGTATCTTTTGAAACTAATTCTGGTATTGTTGTAATTTGTTTACTGCATCAACGCATGTGTAATATTGAATTGTGAAATTATCCTTCAAATATCCGAATGAATGTATTCCATAAAACTTGTCTTGTAGATGACATCGGTAGAACGAATACTTTCCTACACATCACTGGATACGGAACCGTCAGTTTCAGCTCGATGTCCTCCTGAGAATTGGCCTGCAAAAGGCAAACTATGTTTCAAAGAACTCTCTTTAAGATACAACGACGATCTTCCATATGTTCTGAAGAACATAACCTGTGATGTCGAACACGGCGAAAAAGTAAGAGTAACAGATATATATTTGGGCTTTGGAGTGGGAGCGGTACGGGAAATGTCAGTGACAGGGTGGTCATCCTGGAAGTAGATGATCTATTTCGTGCCGTAGATAGTCTTTGATCCATTGAGAAACTGATTCATTGAGAACAAGGTTGGCCGCAACATTATTTATAGAACACAGGTGGATGGTTACAAGAAAGTCTGTCAGTCTGATATGGAGTTTCACACAGCTTTATTCCAATCTGTCTGGTAACTGGCGTTTGTTTACTAGTATATATATTTTACCAGATACTGGGATTTCGCTGTTGATGGCTTCGTAAATGTCCTTGCAATTATTGATGCAGAAGCGCTGTTTTGGGACCAAATCACTGGACATATGACTGTCCTGACAATTTTAGAACTTTGATATATAATTTCTAAGAAAAGTCTTACCTTCTAAACTGTAAGCTTATTAGAAAGCAGCCGTGTCGTTTGTCTCTGAAACAGTTTTAGTTCTGTTCACTCAATGTCTAGGAGTCATATTTTATCTTGAGCGAATGGCTTATCCGTGAAGATGCTATGCTGTCGAGCGCTGTATGGAAACAGACGGGGTAAAAACACCTTTCAGATAACATCTAAAAAGGATACGTACTAAAATTCAAACTCAGACAGGAATTCACTCGATGATAACAAATAAAACAATTCCTCTAAATTCTCCAGCACTAAGAGTGGGATATTCAGAACGCTGTTTTATTAATGTGTTATGCATCTTCTCTCTTCCTTTGAGTTTCGCAGTCATCTATATATGTTGATATTGTCACAGATTGGGATAGTGGGTAGAACAGGTGCCGGTAAAAGCTCGCTACTGGTGTCCTTATTTCGCTTAGCTGAGCCGTCCGGACAGGTACGGATAGATGGTATCGATGTTACAGATATAGGCCTTTACGAGCTGAGGAGAAAGATTTCTATCATTCCACAGGTAATTCACTATTTTAAAGGCGAATGACGATGGACATTATTTCAGAAACATATTTCGCGTTGAGTGTGAATCAGTATGTCAAACCTTGAAATATTGAAGACTGATGTCTTTTCCAAGTCAATTGGAATTTGGTATTATATGTTTCAGATTTTTGACACTGCAATTTGGTGCATTTTTTTGTACTATATTTGGATCAAGTGATTTGCATTATTTCATCAATACTTTGAGGACAGCAAAGTTACTTTGTGCTTATGTTTTTTTCCTTTGAAGGATGCTGTGTTATTCAGTGGTTCATTGCGTTATAACCTCGATCCGTTTGATGAACACCTGGACGCGGAGCTTTGGAGAGTTCTAGACCAGGTGAATATGAAAAAAAGCTAAATCGATAAAATTAAACTATAATTAATTGCAGAAACACCAATTCTCTGTCGTCTGAAAAGACATTTGCGTATATTCAGTATTAGGGGTAACATACAGTGAGTTGCTGACGAATGTATATAGACATAAATCGATATTCGCTTGGTAAAACTTTAGCTTCTGGCTTTAATGTTCAGCAATAATACAGCAGAACATTTTCTTTGTCCCTTACCAAGAACTATAAGCTTTTCTTCTTATAATATCTACACGGATTTGACAGACTATGGTCAACTGTTACTGTTTGGTATATCAATATCTCATATTCTAACATACCTCCAGTTCGTCTCAATGTTATAGAAATGTACTAAAAGCGGTGTTGAATTTCCGATTAACACCGGCGAACACCTGATGAGCTGTATTCTGTCAAACAACGTCATTGGCTGGCGGAGTGACTATAGTGAGCGATTGCGTAATTCATACTTTCCCGCAGTTTGCTAGATTGTGCACAGTGGCCAACTGGGAAGTGACGCCTCGTCTAAAAAATGTTTTTATCAACGTGGAAGGCATACGCGAACATATTTTATCTAAACTGATACAATTTATTACGTAGAATGTCGTAATATATATTCGATTGTGCATGTCCGAATCGAAATTTCAGATTTCCGAGATAAACAAAAGTTGACACTCGTCCACCAGTTTAGAACCGCGGCAATCGGAATGGGGTTAAAACTGGACTCGTGCCTATGGGAAATTTTAAACCACTTCCTTGGTTTTTATTTCTTAAATCATCATAATCGAATGAACCTTTAACGGGAGATTGGTATTTAGAATACGAATCTCATAAAAAATCATTTACGAGTGTACAATCAGGACCGCAATTTTTTTTACTTGCCGGTGTATTTCCATTGAAAACTTGCTACCAATAACTAGTCTGTAACATGAAAAGATGCGTCAAATCATAAAACTTCATTTCAGGATCGTACTGTTAGAAATTTCTTTGATTTAAAGTGCCCACAGCTCGCAGAATACACGATTTTGAGAATAACTTCTGCAAAGCATTTTGTTGCTGGTGTAATCTTGAACGCATGGTCAGCTACTGCAAGGATTGAATGCAAAAAATGGAAATAAAAATAGAATTCACGCAAAGTCATTTTTTAGCTAAAAGTTCAATTTCAGGAAAAGTTTTGCATATCATAGATTTCAACTATACCAGGATTTGAAGCCGCTTTACGGATTTTTTTTTTCTTAAAAAATATCGCGTAATGGAAGGTATGGTTTGACCCAAAACTGTTTGAGGGATAACAGTGAATGGGCTTTCGATTATTTACGCTAAAATCCATAGTAGCCTACAAAAATCGCCGCATTTCGATTGCGAGAAATGTGACCTTTTCCTGTACCACAATTATATGCAGGTTCAACTCAAGGAGAAAATAGAAGAAACTGGAAAGTTAGATATGGTGGTGACCGAGGGTGGAACTAATCTAAGTGTAGGTCAGAGACAACTTGTGTGTCTGGCCCGGGCCATGCTGAGGGGGAATAAAATACTGGTACTGGATGAAGCTACGGCTAATGTAGATAATAGGTAAGGACAGTGCTATATCCGTCCGTGACAGAATAACATGTAATGTCCTCTTGGGGTAGAACTGATGATTCCAAATAAATCATTTAAAAGACATTTAGAGAGAAATTTTGAGTGCTATTGAAAACTATTCAAGCTAGAAACAAATGTTTTATGTAAAGGCGTCAGATCCGACAGTCAGCATTCAGTTGTCGTGCACAGAAGCAGTCCCTCGTTAACACTTGAAATGCCGATTTACGGTAGACAACACCAATTCCAAACAGGTATGGACTGATATATATAATAAACAATAAGTTTCTTAACAACAGTTCTCTATTATGGCAGCAGTACTTGCACTAGCCCCAGAATGAAGAGTACAAGTTAAGATAGCTGAAACATTCTGACTTTTCCGTGAATCTTGTTGACGTCGTTACGAGACTATTTGCATAATCCCAGATGCAAATAATAAAGGGAAAATTCAAAGGGCGTTCACGTGGTATCCTCAGAAAGTAGTATTTTCGGTATTTTCTGTCTATATTTTGAGCTTTTGAGAGAATACATCGAAAACGAAAAATTCGGAAAATCGAACAAAACTTAGATGAATAAAGACTTTCGACAAGATTATGTCACTGTGACGTCTCCACGGCGGATATCTCGGATATTTTCTGGTATAGCTTGTGACAAATAAAAAGATCAAAATTTCAGCCCTCTACCTCAAGTGGTAATGAAAATTAACATAACTGTAATTAAGTTGTAATTCGTTGATCGTGTTGTTGATCCAATATTCCTTCAATCCAAGTATAAAGGTCTGCGTAAAAACTACATATTAATAATATCTTGTAACATAGCTATATATTTCCTCCTTGTTCAGAACTGATGAACTGATCCAAGACGCAATACGCCGACGTTTTCAGGACTGTACTGTGTTAACAGTGGCCCATCGTCTACACACAGTCATGGACTCAGACAGGGTCATGGTAATGTTCTATGCTGTTTTAAATTTCCTTACGCTCACTGTTTAGAATCTGACCGGAGAAAGTCCTTGTCACTAAGGATATGGACAAGAATATCATACTGTAGTCCCAACAAAATGGTAACTACTAATGTTGGTCGACTTTTGAAATATCAGGTCATCAGTTATGGTAGTTCCAGGCACAAAAAAGTTCAATAACTACTGCACTACGGCCTCCGTGTAAATGCCGTTCTAAGATCTGTGAGTGACTTTCTCACTCTTGGTTTGGCCACCAGACATAGAACAAAACTTTAAGTCATCAAATCTCTAATGGACAAGGTTATTGTATCTTGCTATTTGTTCGTCCGTTCCACTTCCATGACTGATGTTGGGTTAAGTTTATTATTGATTTCTGCGTTGTAGGTTATTCAAGACGGTGAGCTTAAGGAATTCGATCATCCCCATTTGTTACTACAGAATCCTAAAGGTTATTTCACGAAGATGGTCAATCAGACAGGACCAAGCCAAGCTGAGAATCTGAGAGAAATGGCAGAGAAGTACTACAACAACTAGGCTAAACAGAGACTGGGTTTAGATCGTTCAGGCGACAACGGGTGGCTCCAAATATATTCTTCCCGACGACAATATTTGGTTACCAAAGCACGACGTTCAAGCAATGATAGTATCTATACGAATGGGTCGATATACTATAAACGCACTGAAGAGGGTCCAGTAATAGCCACGTAAGCACTCAAAATTTTCCGTGCTCACTTGTGGAATTTCGACCATTTTGAAAACCCATCTGGAATTTTACAGAGCGGCCCCCAGCTTGCGGGCAGTATAAATTTGGCATAGCAAATCACAAGTGCAAAATTACTGTTGGACTCTTCCAAATAAATGTTAGATATGCTGATACTTAGATGAACATTGTCCGCATTATATAACTTTTCAATCTTAGTTCGCTTTCTAAAGGTCACTGCCAGTACTTGTATAACATTGTGGTGCAGGAAGCACTGGAAACTTTTGACAGCTTCAGTTTGTCTGTGTTCATGATCTCATCATTTCAAACCTGTAGTTTACTAGGATTTTTAGGATAACTATCACAGTGCAACGCTATCGTAATTTGCATGTTCTCTGGCGATACTCTTCATAATGAGCTCAACCCGGAGTAGGGTCTCCGGTTCTCGCGTCTTAAAGCTCAACCCGTGGCTATAATCGGGTATCCCGCTCTGTAAAATGGAGGTAAAAAAGGTCATTTCTGCTCAATAACTTTTGATTCCTTCTTAACGAATGCTTCAAAACTTCTGGCGCATTAATTTATCTATCTTTCCATGTCCTAAACTTAATTTGTCATTTGGAGAACCAGTAAATGTTGTTTGAACAGCGCGACAGATGTTTGGCCTATTATTATGCAAATTAGATAGATGACAATTTTTTTTTTTTACTACCATTTGGCGCGGATATATATATATGCCTTACCTCCAGATTGGAGAGCGGGATCGCACTAACTTGACAATAGGACTCGTTTGAACACCACACTATACCGGTACAATCAGGGTGATCCTATGAACCGTCAGTGCCGAAGCATGCATGACTGAAATATAATATACTCTGGAAGAACGGCTTGGATAACGGAATATCGGTCTGTGATACGTATTGAAAGATTCGATCAACGTGATATCTTTCTAGCACCATTGAAAACTGTTGATCGCTTTTCTCTTGCGATGATCATATCATATGACTTGCCAATGCATTTCTAAATTAAGTTCGATTTCTGTGCTATGGCAACCTTAACTAAAGACAAAGAAAAACTGCTTTAGGGAATCTGCCCGAATAATGTCATGAGCATCAAAACAGCAACCGTTCCAGATGAGTAGTAGGAAGAGAGCAAATTCATTAGGACATATGAGGGTGAAGAATGAGGGTGATGCGGAGGTGACGTCACTATGGCGTCACATCCGGTCACGTGACATCCGGGTCACAGATCACATCCGGATCACTTCCTGTGGCGTCATTTTCGGTCACGTGACGGCCCAGCAAGAGTTATCTGCCCCTACATTAAACCCCAGTGACTTCCAATGTTAATCTACGGGAATGCATGTATGAGATAGCAGTATTGGGGTGGTCTTTTTTTTTTTTTTTTGCTTGTGGATTTTACTATGGGTTGTGGCACCTTGTTTTCATTGTCTCGCGATGTGGAACACAATGAGAGAGGTCTCGAGGCCAGGGGTTGACTTTCGCTGAAAAGTTCAGGCAGGTTTGGGTGTTAGGTCCATTCTGGCGCACTGGACAATGTTAGTCCCAATGGAGAACTCACTCATGGACATTTGCGCTAGGGGGTTTGGCCCTTGTTTTCTTCACCTCGAGCTGCAGAACACGATGGGAGGGGTCGCGAGGCCATGCGTTGAGTTTTGTTGAAAAGTGCTAATGACGCATGCGCAGTAGGCAGGCAGATCCGATTGTGGTCCGATTGGGTCGTGTGAGGTGAGCGTCTAACCGGATGGGTGTGGGGTGTATCGTCTTTCGCCAGTTCCGATCCACAAAAGTGAATTTTCTTCTGTATCAAAAGGGGATGGTTTGATTGGCAAAATCATTATCGGGATCGCTGTACAATTGTCTATAGAATTTATTAACAAAGTAACTAAGCTGGTGATGAACTGAAGTGTGGGGAAACAAGATTACATTTCTTAATGAGAGGTGTCAGAACAACTTTTCAACCCACTGTCGCCAGTTCAGATCTAGCCTCGTTTTGGCATTGACATTTGAGCCAGATATAAACAAATGTAATCGTTAACATGATAAGTTTTCCCCCAAACTAGGATAGCTGGATATTTCGTTTTGCATGTCTTCATCACATAAGTGAGCATTTGGCTTTAAAGAATGCGGGTTGAGGGGTAACAGTGATATGGTCGAGCTGATCATATTGGCAAGATAGATTGGATACTGAAATAACTCCGATGGCTAATAAGCGTATACTCACTCAAGAATGATGTTAAATCAATGGTACTTTTACTGATTTTACCTCTGAATAACCGACTATAGAAAAGCAATGCTAATCAGCACTCGAGTTATGAATTTACGTAGTGAGCGCTGCGTTAGCAAGACTTTTTCAGGCCATGGTACGACCCAGCTTGGCCATCCACGGATGATGGTGGTTCGGAACTGGTTCCGTCAATTGGTGTCAACGATGGGGAGGGTAACCTTTAGAACGACATTCTAGTGAATACATTTATGACAGATACATAGTATCATATGATAATTATATGCGAGAAGCAAAACATCAAAATTTTGATCGGGAGCGCTGGCCGAAGACACTGTTTTATCATGACGTGGGGTCATGGTGTTTGTACTTAGACCTATGTAGTCGTGTGTATGGAGTGGGTCTGCAAAGCTATCTCCTTACAAAACCAGTGAATACATAATATAATTTAACCATGATTGAGAGGTTGATCAACTTGCTTGAATGCACCAAATGTTTTATGATTTCGCGTGATCAAGAAACTCAAAGTATTTTATAGATCGTACCAGAGTAGAACGCAGCGCTGCGTGGATATGTTAGTTAACACTTAAATAAAAGATATATTGAATTTTATATATGAAATGATCTGTATATATATTCATTCCATGACGAAGTTTTGAAGGGTTGGCAAGCGTTCCCAGAATGAAAGTACCGTAGTGAAAGAAGTAGTTCCGGCAACATCACTGTCAGGTCAGAGTTCACATGTACTCAGCAGTTAGATAACAAAAGTGTTATCTAACTGCAAAAGTGTTATCTAACTGCAATGAAAATATCACTTTTAAGAGTGAAGAAAATATAAGGATTTCACTGTTATATCAATAATAAATCCCATTATTTCAAACCCTCTCAAAACCGTGCTTGGTATACCAGCTTAGTCGAATTCAGAACAAGTTTCCGACCCCAAGTGAGTATCTCCGTAGTAGTATAGAAAAGCTATTTAAAGTCATATTTTCCAGGGAGGTAACTCTGTGCGGCAGTAGAGGGCGCCACCAGCTCAAGAGACCAAAAACTACTTCCAACACAGATTTTCAATGGGTAGGTAACTATTGATGCACTTTTGTGATTTTTGGCAAATTCCGGGTTATCTCCTCTGATTCAAACATTTGCATATTAAATCTATACGGGAAAATGCCTGTATGGGGGTGTCATTTTTTCTTTTGTGGATTTTACTATGGGTTGTTTGGTCTTGTTTTCTTCGTCTCGCTATGTAGAACACGATGGGAGTGGTCCCGCAGGTAAGCGGTGAAATTTTTTGAAAAGTACCGGGTGAGTCTGTATATAGGCCCATATAGTCCCATACTGGTTATGGGGGGGATAGGTCCATACAGGGATTTTTTTGTGGGTTTTACTATGGGTTGTTTGGTCTTGTTTTCTTCGTCTCGCCACGAAAAACACGATGGGACGGGTCTCGAAGTTAAGCGGTGAAATTTTTCTAAAAGTACCGGGTAGGTCTGTATATAGATCCATAGGCCATACTGGCTATGGGGGTATAGGTCCATACTGGGTGAACGTTTTGGGGTCTAGATGAGCCCCTATTGGTCCTATGGCGTCGTATGAGGTCTTATTTTGAAGCTCTCATGCGCAGTCTGGCCGTACTATAGAAAGCAGGCATTTTGGGGGTTTGCGTGGGGTGTGTTTGGGGTAGAGATGGACCACTATTGGTCCAAATGGGTCGTGGGAGGTGTCAAAGTGAAGCTTTTGTGGGGTAGAGTCAGAATGGCGTGTTTTTTATTGCAAGTCGCGTCAATCTGCGGGTGTAGTTGAGTGTAGTAAGTAAAGTGGCCATTTTGGAGGGTGCGTGGTCCGAATGCGTCGTGTGGGATGTCATCTTGTAGCTCTCTGGGTGTAGACCCCGATTTGAGGGCTGTCCATGTCATCTGAGACGTCATCGGTGACGTCATCAGTACGAGTATTAGCGAAAGTGGTCATTTTGGGGCAGTGAAGGAAGGTATTTGGTGTAGAAATGGACCATCCTTGGTCCGAATGCGTCGTGTGGGGTGTCATTTTGCAGCTCTCGGGATGTAGACCCCGATTTGAGGGATGTCCGCGTCATCTGTGATGTCATCAGTGACGTCATCAGTACGAGTTTTAGCGAAAGTGGGCATTTTGGGGCATTGAAGGAAGGTATTTGGGGTAGAGATGGACCATCCTTGGTCCGAATGCGTCGTGTGGGGTGTCATTTTGTAGTTCTCGTGGTGCAGACCCCTATTTGAGGGACGTCCGCGTCATCTGTGACGTCATCAGTACGAGTAGTAGCGAAAGTGGGTATTTTGGGGTGTGAAGAAAGGTGTTTTGGGGTAGACATGGACCATCCCTGGTCCGAATGCATCGTGTGAAGTGGCATCTTGTAGCAACGCCCGTCAACGCTAAGCTCAACGCTTCTACGCCCTGGTGAATTAGCCCAAAAGCTTTGATTTTCATGCAATTGTCACTAATTCATTGGAAATGCAGTGACGCCCGTCAACGTCCGTCGTTACGCCTTAACGCCCTAGCATAACGCCTTGACGCCATGATATAGACAGATGAGAGAAAAACAACAACAACAACAACAAGGATGACAGATGAGAGAACAATAACAACAAGTTTTCATATAGTTTATTCTCCCCAACGCTGTGGGAGCCGCGTTGGGTATGTTTACAATTCAAGAAGACCCTTATCCAATCAGAGGCCACCATTTGCCGCTGTATCTGTCATATTCGTTCTGGCCCGTTAGATGTATTCTCGGCTGCTCTTGTCCAATCAGAAGCCGGCGTTTGAGGAAGTCCCATCTTCGGCCATGTTCGCTTTTGGCCTAAGTGTCGTCGGGCAGTCCAGGATATTGTTCGGGTAGCATGTCCTGAAACAGTTGTTTGCGCATTCTGATCGCATTTTCCAGGGCCTCGGTGGGTGGTAGCCCCATAGCCGCTTCCAAGTGACGCTTGGTCTTCATGATGGACCTGTGTGTGGGGTCGCCTTTCATTTCAAGCGGTAGTAAGGTATACTGTTCATAGATCGCCATGGCTGTTTTCCTGATGCAGGGGCGCGTTTGGGTGTACGCCTGTTGTAAGTTATCCTGTCCGGCGTCCTCGATCGCTGCAGCGTGAGTATTGATAGCTGCGGTCACAATACGATCCCAGAAGGTAGGTTCTGCCTCACTTTCCTGGGATGTAGGCTGACTATCTGAGGGCAAGCTCTCCATATCAGTAGACAAGACTGTCAGCAATCTCTGTTTCGGTATCAGTCGATACACTCTCAGCAGTCTCTGTATCAGCATTCGCCTCAACGGACTCCTCGGAGTCTTCAATCCCATGTATGTTTTTCTGGTGTCTCATCATATCGTAATATCTGGTGATCGTGCGTTCGCACTCATAACAATTATAAGCCATGTTGACGGTTGAACGTCGACTGTGCGTGTTTTGGGAATAATACACTTGCTTCCATAGACAGTAACGTCCGCCAACGCCCACTGTTACGCCTTAACACCTACCTGTACGCCTCAACGCTCGTCTCAACGCCTTAACACCCATCTCAACGACTTAGCACACTTTCTTAGCACTTTAACATCGTTTAATGATGCGTTCGAACAAATGTTTCTTTTGTGCTATTGCTTTGACATACGCCGCTTTCCAGTTCATGCCCGAGGTTTTCAACATCGACGCTGTTTTTTCGATTTCCATATGATTACAAGCGTCTAGTCCGTCATTCATAATCCAGCCGTCGTCCATTAGAGAATATCCGCGTCCATAATCCAAAGACCTATTCCATTTCCATATAACAGTATTAGCACCAAATTCAAAGACAAAAGTATACATAAACATAGCTTGTTTCCTGCAAGTCCCATACGTTTCATATGACGAGGTCGACATACTGTTGACGTAAAGCCCGTCGTAGTCTGGGTGCCAATCTGTTATGGGCTAAAATTGCGGCTTCCTTTTTCGAATACCCTTTGTGTTGAAACTTGTATTCTGTGGCCTCAATGTCTGCCATCTCGGTGTCCATACTTTCTTTGAACAAATCCTTCCATAGCCTCGAGTTCACATTATGTTCATTCCCTGTACGGGTTCGGTTTGTCCTTCACGTTTGGGTGATATTCCGGGACTGATGGTATGAAGCGGACCCGCTGTATGGGGGCGGGTTGCTGCTGCTGGACGGGTGCTGCCAGGTGTGAACTCGGCGGATGGTGTAGGGGTATATGCCGTTGCGATGATCCCTCGCCGAGTAACAGGTGGGTCGTCAGCCGGCGATCTTCAGGGGTATGGGCTTTTAAATCTACGAACAGGTAGCCGTACGGGCGACTTGTCGCCCCTTGAAACGCCTGAATGAAATGATCGATGTTCTCAGGACGAATTCGACTACCAAACGCACGGATTTGTGCTCTGTCAACGGGATTGGAGAACAACACAAAGTATTGGCAGTTCAAAGCAATATCTCTGGTCGCCTTCCCCTCGGAAAAGAGATTCTGGGTCAAATAGATGACGGACAGATTCCGATGATGGGATCCTTTAGTAAACAAGTCGGCGACGTGTGAATTGTCCTTGATCGCACTCATCAGATCATCTAGCATTACCACGTTGTCTGCTCGGGGTCAAAGTAATACGGTTCGTTTATGTCGTGAGGAATCCATGAGACGAAGCTCACATTCTGTAACCTGGTAGTTTCGTAGGCGGGCTGCCATTGCATAACACCAAACAACACTGTGGCTGCCACCTTCCTCTAAGAACTTCATCACTCCAGGACGTCTTTCCACATGCCAGTAGAGCCGCTCACATCATCGTATAGATGCTCTACTGCTCTTGTTGGACCTATAGCGGGACTCGGCGGTTTCTCTTGGTTGTGTTTGCGTTGAATATGTCTGAGCATACTATCGCGACGAGAGAAGATTCTCTGACAGAACGTACACGTACATGACATCTTCATCAGTCGACCAATACATATGGACTGATGAGGGACACATGTTCATTCCTATATTTACAGACACCGCCACCAACACTACCACCACCATGCCACCACAACCAACACCACCACAAACCACTATTACCACCACCACCACACACCTGTTCTACCTCCACCACCACCACCACCACCACACACACCACCACCACCGGGCGTTGACGCCCGTCAACGCCACCACCACCAACACCACCCTACGGGCTATAGGGTACAGGGTGCACCAGGTATGTGTGTGTGTGTGCGCCTGCGTACGATCACATCACTTCCGAGTAGCGCAGGGTCAAAGGTCACTTCCGTTGGTACTGTGGTTTTACATCCGGCTCCTCATCTTACATCCGGGGTTTTCCGTGTTTACTGTCACGTGACCGGAACCGGAAGACTCACTCGCTCACTCACTCACCTTCGTTAATGCGTCCATGCGTTAAGACGAACGTTGGGAAAGCCTGAGTGGTGGTGTGCACGCCTCACTCGCCTCACTCGCCTCACTCATTCACTCAATCATACTCACTCACTAATGGTGCGCAGGGTCAAAGGTCACTTCCGGTCACGTGACCGGAACCGGAAGTGTACACCACAGGTACGCGCTCCGAGCTTCAAAAGCTCCCATCCAAGAGCTCCGCCCCACGTGAGCTACCACCACCACCACCACCACCGGGTGTTGACGGCCGTCAACGCCCGGTGGTGGTGGTGGTGTGTGGTGTTGGTGGTGGTGTGTGGTGGTGGTGGTGGTGGTGGCGCTGACGGGCGTCAACGCCCGGTGGTGGTGGTGGTGTGTGGTGGTGGTGGTGGTGTGTGGTGGTAGCGGTGGTGGTGGCGGTGATGGTGTGTGGTGGTGGTGGTGTGTGGTGGTGGTGGTGGTGGTAGAACTGGTGTGTGGTGGTAGTAATAGTGGTGTGTGGTGGTGGTGGTGGTGGTGGTGATGTGGTGGTGGTAGTGCTGGTGGTGGTGTCTGTAAATCTAGGAATGAACATGTGTCCCTCATCAATCCATATGTATTGGTCGACTGATGAAGGTGTCGTGTACGTGTACGTTCTGTCAGAGAATCTTCTCTCGTCGCGATAGTATGCTCAGACACATTCAACGCAAACACAACCAAGAGACACCGCCGAGTCCCGCTGTAGATCCAACAAGAGCAGTAGAGCATCCCTATACGATGACAGTGAGCGGCCCTACGGCATGTGGAAAGACGGCATGGTGATGAAGTTCTTAGAGGAAGATGTGGCAACCCCAGCTCCGACACGTGTTGTTCGGTGTTATAGCCAATGGCAGCCCGCCTACGAAACTACCAGGTTACAGAATGTGAGCTACGTCCCAGGGATTCCTCACGACATAAACAAACCGTATTACTTTGACCCCGAGCAGACCAACGTGGTAGTGCTAGATGATCTGATGAGTGCGGTCAAGGACAATTCACACGTGGCCGACTTGTTTACTAAAGGATCCCATCATCAGAATCTGCCCGTCATCTATTTGACCCAGAATCTCTTTCCTCAAGGGAAGGCGTCCAGAGATATTGCCTTGAACTGCCAATATTTTGTGTTGTTCTCCAATCCCATTGACAGAGCACAAATCCGTGTGTTTGGTAGTCGAATTTATCCTCAGAACATCGACCAATTCATGCAGGCGTTTCATGGGGCGACAAGTCGTCCGTATGGCTACCTCTTCGTAGATTTAAAAGCCCATACCCCCGAAGATCGCCGGCTGACGACCCACCTGTTACCCGTTGAGGGATCACCGCAACGTCATATACCCCTACGCCATCCGCCGAGTCCACACCTGGCAGCACCCGTCCAACAGCAGCAACCCACCCCCATACAGCGGATCCGCTTCATACCATCAGTCCCGGAGTATCACCCAACCGTGAAGGACAAACCCGAACCCGTACAAGGAAATGAACATAATTTGAACTCGAGGCTATGGAAGGATTTGTTCAAAGAAAGTATGTTCTGTGAACAGTATACCTTACTACCGCTTGAAATGAAAGGCGACCCCACACACAGGTCCATCATGAAGACCAAGCGTCACTTGGAAGAGGATATGGGGCTGCCACCCACCGAGGCCCTGGAAAATGCGATCAGAATGCCCAAACAACTGTTTCAGGACATGCTGCCCGAATAATATGCTGGACGCCCGACGACACTTAGGCCAAAAGCGTAAATTGGGCGAAGATGGGATTTTCTCAAACTCCGGCTTCTGATTGGACAAGAGCAGCCGAGAATACATCTAACGGGCCAGAACGAATATGACAGATACAGCGCCAAATGGCGGCCTCTGATTGGACAAAGGTCTTCTTGAATTGTAAACATACCCAACGCGGCTCCCCCAGCGTGGGTATGATGTAACGTTGGGGAGAATAAACTATATGAAAACTTGTTGTTGTTCTCTCATCTGTCATCCTTGTTGTTGTTGTTTTTCTCTCATCTGTCTATATCATGGCGTCAAAGCGTTATGCTAGGGCGTTCAGGCGTACCGACGGACGTTGACGGGCATCACTGCATTTCCAATGAATTAGTGACAATTCCATGAAAATGAGAGCTTTTGGGCTAATTCACCAGGGCGTTGAAGCGTTGAGCTTGGCGTTGGCGGGCGTTTCTACAAGATGCCACTTCACACAATGCATTCGGACCAGGGATGGTCCATGTCTACCCCAAAACACCTTCCTTCACACCCCAAAATGCCCACTTTCGCTACTACTTATACTGATGACGTCACCGATGACGTCACAGATGACCTGGACATCCCTCAAATCTGCACCACGAGAACTACAAAATGACACCCCACACGACGCATTCGGACCAAGGATGGTCCATCTCTATTCCAAATACCTTCCTTCACTGCCCCGAAATGCCCACTTTCGCTACTACTCGTGCTGCTGACGTCACCGATGACGTCACAGATGACATGGACAGCCCTCAAATCGGGGTCTACATCTCGAGAGCTACAAAATGACACCCCACACGACGCATTCGGACCAAAGATGGTCCATTTCTACCCCAAACACCTTCCTTCCCTTCCCCAAAATGCTCACTTTCGCTACTACTCCTACTGATGATGTCACCGATGACGTCACAGATGTTGTGGACAGCCCTCAAATCGAGGTCTAGACCCCGAGAGCTACAAAAATGACACCTCTCACGACGCATTGGGACCAAGGATGGTCCCTCTCTACCCCAAACACACCTTCACGCACCCCACAAAATGACCACTTTAATTACTACACCCAACTGCGCATGCGCAGATTGACGCAACTTGCAATAAAAACACACCACTCTGACTCTGCCCCACAAAAGTTTCACTTTGACACCTCCCACGACCCATTTGGACCAATAGTGGCCCATCTCTACCCCAAACACATCCCCACGCACCCCCCAAAATGCCTGCTTTCTATTCTACGGCCAGACTGCGCATGCACAGAATTTTGAAAACGGACGATACGTTAGTCCAGTCGGATGCTCCTGCACGAGAGCTTCAAAATAAGACCTCATACGACACCATAGGACCAATAGGGGGCCACCTAGACCCAAAAAAGTCCACCCATTATGGCCCTATACCCCCATAGCCAGTAGGCCTATGGACCTATATACAGACCTACCCGGTACTTTTCGAAAAATTTCACCGCTTAAATTCGAGACCCCTCCCATGCCTTCGTGGCGAGACGAAGAAAACAAGACCAAACAACCCATAGTAGAACCCACAAAAAAATTCCCTGTATGAACCTATCCCCCCATAGCCAGTATGGGACTATATGAGCCTATATACAGACCCACCCGGTACTTTACAAAAAATTTCACCGCTTACCTTCGGGATCCCTCCCATCGTGTTTTTCGTGGCGAGACGAGAAGAACAAGACCAAACAACCCATAGTAAAACCCACGAAAAATTTCCCAGTATGGACATATACCCCCATAGCCAGTATGGGGCTATATGGGCCTATATACAGACCTACCCGGTACTTTTCAAAAAAATTCACCGCTTACCTCCGAGACCCTTCCCATCGTGTTCTACATAGCGAGACGAAGAAAACAAGACCAAACAACCCATAGTAAAATCCACCAAAGAAAAAATGACACCCCCATACAGCCATTTTCCCGTATAGATTTAATATGCAAATATTTGAATCAGAGGAGATAACCCGGAATTTGCCAAAAATCACAAAAGTGCATCAGTAGTTACCTACCCATTGGAACTCTTCTCTGTTGGAGGTAGTTTTTGGTCTCTTGAGCTGGTGGCGCCCTCTACTGCCGCACATAGTTACCTCCCTGGAAAATATGACTTTAAATAGCTTTTCTATACTACTCTCCATTCTTCTGAGACTCTTTCGTGTCTGTGGGACATCTACATTATGCCTCTCCCCCAAACGTGTTTGATGCATAAAAAGTGATCAAGAGGATATCATTTCGCATGGAAAAGAAAAATGACTGTTGAGAGTACCTGGATGCAAAATTCCATGAACAGCTTAAGAAATTTAGAAAACGTTTTCATTATCTAAAATTCGACACTTTCATGTGATTGAATAAGTGGTGGTATGGCCTATAATATCTCCAGAACCGTTATCCAAGAAATAGTTGTCTTCGATGTTGATGACTACAAAGTGACTGTTTCTGTTAGTAGTAGTAAAAACTGACATTCGGACCCATTCAGGAGCACATAACTCTTGTTATCTCCCCTGGCCCGGCCGTCAAGTGACCGGAAGCGACCTTTGACCCTGCACATGCGCACAATACCGGATAACAATGCTGCGCAATGGTCAAAGGTCACTTCCGTTCACGTGACGGCCGGGTAAGGGCAGATAACTCCCCCCAAACCAGGGCTATCTGCTCGTAAATGGGTACGAATTTCAGTGTCCGTTACTTCAATGTTAATTGACATGTCCCGGAAAAAAGGCAACAAGAGTTATCTGTTCCTGAATACTACTTTATATGTCCTGCAGATACTTCAATGTTAATTGACATCTCCGGGAATGTCCTGATTGGTAAGTATAAGAATGTTCGAGAACGTTCTTGGTGATGTATGGTTTGGAGGGCATCTACTCCCCCACTCTCTATCGAGAGGTGCAGGGTGGGATGACCGATGCAAAATGTAAAATTAGGATTTTTAAATGCACCTTTACCACCATGGGTTCTTACCACTCAGGACATTCCCGGGGATGTAAAGGGTAAATATGGAAACCCCTACCAACTAGGCCTAGATGGGTTAATATCAGTCCCCAGAGGACTGAGGCTTGCCGCGAGGTGCAGGGTGGAATAGCGGGTGCATGTAAAATGAGGATTTTCCCCGGAAATAAAAAGCGAAAAACAGACTTTACCCCTAAATCAAGAGAAGTAATCCAGTTGCCCCTTAGAAGAGAAAGCAGAAACCCAGTATATTTGCCCTATGATCTTTGTGGAAAGTTTTACAGTAGCGCCTTAACGCCCTATCTGAACGCCTTAATGCCTATCATAGCGCCTCAACGCAATGGTGCAGACATATGAGAGAAAAACAAGTTTTCATATAGTTTATTCTTCCCAATTTTACATCATTCTCAAGCTGTGGGAGCCGCGTTGGATATGTTTACAGTTCAAGTATGCTCTTGTCCAATCAGAAGCCGCCATTTGGGAAAGTTCAATCTTCAGCCATGGTCGCTTTTGGCAAAATCGTCGTCTGACAGGCCAGGATAGTGCACTGGCAACATGTCTTGGAACAGTTGTTTGCTCATTTTGATTGCCTTTTACGGGGCCTCGGTGGTTTATAGCGTCTAAATGATGCTTGGTCTTCATGATGGTCCTGTGCGTAGGGTCGCTTTTCATTTCAAACGGTAACAGGCTATACTGTTCATGAATCGCCATGGCTGTTTTTCTGATGCAGGGGCGCATTTGGATGTACCGTACGCATTTTGTAAGTTATCCCGTCCGGCATTCTTGATTGCCTCAGCACGAGTATGAAAAGATTCATGCACAATACGATTCCAGAAGGTAGGTTCTTCCTCACATTCCTGGGACGTAGTCTGACTATCTGACGTCAAGCTCTCCGTATCAGTGGATAGGGGATGAGTGAGTGAATATGATTTAACGTCGCTTTCAACGTATTTCAGTCATATCACATTTTGTTCCTACTCCTTTTCACAAACGGAAACCACACGGGTAGGGTCCTATTCCTTTTAACACCCGGGACCCCACGGATGCTCCAGCTAGTCGCCTCTTACGACAAGCTGTGTGAGGGGCTGAGGCCTATTCTTACCATGACCTAGCGTGTGCACAACGACACCTCAGGTCAATCCCCGGAAGCCCCACGGCAACCGTATCAATGAATAGGCTCTCGGCAGCCTTTGTATCGGCATAAGTCGGTGGACTCTCAGTAGTTTCAGCATCTACCCCAATGGGCTCTTCGGCGTCTTCATACCCATGTATATTCTTCTGGTGTCGCATCATATCGTAGTATCTGGAGAACGTGCATTCGCATTCAGAGCAAGCTGAGCCATGTTGGCAGCTGAATGTCAACTGTGCACGTCTTTGGGATGCGATTGCTTTCATGAACAGTAACGCGCACCAATGCCTAGCTGAACGCTTCAACGCCCTGGTGAAATAGCTCAGAAGCTCTGATTTCTCTAAATATTCCATGGAATTAACACTAATTCATCGAAATGCAGTGACGCTTGTCGTTACGCCTGAACGCCATATCTCAACGCCTTAAGGTTACTGTATCGAGTCGAAGCTTCAAAATCTTGATTTTTTGGTCTTATACCAGAGAACACAGTCACACCTATAAGTTGGGGGGAATAAGAAATTATGAAAATTAGTGCATTGTAGCAAAAAAAACATGACTTTTTAAAACTCAAGCCATTCGTGGTGCAGTAGGTAAGGCTCAATCAGGTGAACTTCGCGCACCAGGTGGCACAGCAGGGTATAAGGATTACTCACGCTCAAGGCGAATACTGGGTACTGAGGTCCACGGCAGTAGTATACAGCGAGGATATTCACTATTATTGACCTGGCGTAAGAATCTGGCGTCGAGGTCAAGTGCATTATAGTACCGGCAAAAACCGGCAAAAGAGTGCGCCGTCTCAAAAAGGACGCCGTCTCCTGTGGAGGTCATGTGGAGGTCACGTGATGGTCAAGTGCATGGGGCATGTATTCCTCCGTGGTGATGCGGTCTGGCGGTGATGCGGTCTGCCTCCGCGGACAGAAAGTAGTCCCCAGACTTCAAATACGCTGCATGGACCGATTGGGTCGAGTGAGGTGTCAAAGTGAAGCGCTCCTCGAGGGCGATCCAGTCTTGGGTGGGTGCATGTAAAATTAGGATTTGTCCCGAAAATATAAAAAGCGGAAAACCCCTATCAGCCTTATCCCAAAGGGCTAATATCGGTTCCCTGGCTTATCGGGGCCTGCTGAGAGAGGTGGGTGCATGTAAATTGAGGATTTGTCCCGAAAATATAAAAAGCGGAACACGGACTTTACCCCTACAATAGGGGAAAACCCCAATCAACCCTATCCCAAAGGGCTAATATCGGTCACCGGGCTTATCGGGGTCTGGGTGCATGCGTGGGTGCATGTAAAATGAGGATTTGTCCCCGAAAATATAAAAAGCGGAACACGGACTTTACCCCTAAAATAGGGAAAACCCCCTATCAACCCTATCCAACAGGGCGAATATCGGTCCCTGGCTTATCGGGGCCTGCTGAGAGAGGTAGGGTGGGGGAGTGGGTGTATGTAAATTGAGGATTTGTCCCGAAAATATAAAAGAGGAACACGGACTTTACCCCTACAATAGGATCCTAGTGGACGGATTGGGTCGAGTGAGGTATCAAAGTGAAGCGTGCCTCCAGGGCTATTCAGTCATGGGTGGGTGTATGTAAAGGTTTCTCCAGAAAAAAAGCGGAACACGGACTTTACCCCTAAAATAGGGGAAAACCCCTATCAACCCTATCCCAAAGGAGTAATATCGGTCCCCGGCTTATCGGGGCCTGGGTGCATAGGTGGGTGTATATGAATTTTTTCCGGAAAAAAAAAACGAAACACGGACAATATACGGCGAAATGCCTGTATGGGTATATCCCCATACTGGCTATGGGGGTATAGGTCCAACCTGGGAAATTTTTTGTGGGTGTTACTATGGGTTGTTTGGTCTTGTTTTCCCCGTCTCGCCAAGAAAAACACGATGGGAGGGGTCTCGAAAGTGAAACGGTGAAGATTTTTCGAAAAGTACCGGGTAGGTCTGTATATAGCCCCATGTAGTCCCATACTGGCTATACGGGGGTATAGGTTCAACCTGGGAAATTAACACACGTTCATTGTGATATGGGTTGTTTGGTCTTGTTTTTCACGCCTCGTCATTTAAAACACGATGGGAAGGGTCTCGGAGCGAAGCGGTGAAATTTTTGGAAAAGTACCGGGTAGGTACATATAGTCCCACACTGGCTATGGGGGTATAGGTCCATACAGGTGGACGTTTTGGGGTCTGTTGAGCCCCTAACGGTCCTATGGTGTCGTATGAGGTCTTATTTTGAAGCTCTCTCGTGGAGGAGCACCCGACTGGAGTAATGGTTCGTCCGTTTTCAATATTCTGCGCAGGCGCAGTCTGGCCGTAGTATAGAAAGCAGGCATTTTGGGGGGAATGTGGGGGTGTGTTTGGGGTAGAGATTGACCGCTATAGGTCCGAATGGGTCGTGGAATGTGTCAAAGGGAAGCTTGTGTAGGGTAGAGTCAGAATGGCGTGTTTTTAAGTGCAAGTCGCATCAATCTGCGCATGCGCAGTTGCTTGTAGTAACTAAAGTGGCCATTTTGGGGGAGTGCAGGAAGGTATTTGGTGTAGAGATGGACCATCCTTGGTCCGAATGCGTCCTGGGAGGTGTCATTTTGTAGCTCTCGGGGTGTAGACCCCGATTTGAGGGATGTCCATATCATATGTGACGTCATCGGTGACGTCATCAGTAAGAGTAGTAGCGAAAGTGGACATTTTTGGGGCAGTGAAGGAAGGTATTTGGTGTAGAGATGGACCATCCTTGGTCCGAATACGTCGTGGGAGATGTCATGTTGTAGCTCTCGGGGTGTACATCCCGATTTGAGAGATGTTCACGTCATCTGTGACGTCATCGATGACGTCATCAGTAGGAGTAGTAGCCAAAGTAGGCGTTTTGGGGGGGTGTGGAGGTGTGTTTGGTGTAGAGAGGGACCATCCTTGGGGGTATAGACTCTGATTTGAGGGGTGTCTGCGTCATCGGTGACGTCATCGGTGACGTCATCAGTACGAGTATTAGCCAAAGTGGGCATGTTGGGGCAGTGAAGGAAGGTATTTGGGGTAGAGAGGGACCATCCTTGGTCCGAATGCGTCGTGGGAGGTGTCATTTTGTAGTTCTCAGGGTGTACATCCCGATTTGAGGGATGTTCACGTCATCTGTGACGTCATCAGTACGAGTTGTAGCCAAAGTGGGCATTTTGGGGCAGTGAAGCTCGCGCCAATCGGCGCATGCGCAGTTGGCCAGTGGGGTTTTCCCGTCGTTCCTCCGTCTTCCATACGGGTAGTGGTCCGAATGGACCGTGTGGGGTATCAGTGTGAAGCTCTCGTGGGTCAGACTGGATTGTTTTCATAAAAAGCGGAACACGGACTTTACCCTAAAATAGGGGAAACCCCTATCAACCAGGTCTAGGGAGTCATTTATAGACCGGAGAGAGAACAACAACAACAACACCAACAAGTGTTCATATTGTAACGAATTTTGTGTGTGTGATTGGTGGATTTATCTAGATTCCATTTATCGCTGCCACCAGTGACGTAAGGTGTCACGACCATCGTCCAAATTAACGTATATGACTGCCCTACAATAGGCTTACTGAAACGCCCTCTCATAGGCTTAAACAACACTAGCCCTCTGATAGGCTTAACCCTAGCCCTCTCATAGGCTTAAAACAACACTAGCCCTCTCATTGGCCTACTGAAATCAGTCATCTCAAGTTCATCTGGGTAACGTCTATCACCAGTCATCCCCCGAAGGCGTTCGTTACATGAGTTCGCCTCTTTTCGCCAGATACTCCTGGTATATCGAGCTGGTAAGGAGGTCTTCTATCATCTCAGATGACCCGCCAGAGGTTATATGAGTGGAGCATCATGGGAAGTGTTTCATGCATACTTAATCCCAGGTATACAATAAGTATCCTGGTATGTTTCACGGTACCTCTTAGGTAGTTTCCACATTTCGATAGATAATCAAATACACACTTAGATAACCTTAAGGATACTTCGAATACCAAACTTTCCATAGATGTGACTATGCTTTCATAGTATCCCTAAGGATATCTTGGCTTAGACAAGAAGGAAGGAGACAACACAGATATTTCAAGTTCAACAAATAACAAAACTGTATTCTGTATAAAAGAAACTGTTTCAGGATATATATACAACGATATCTGATCGATATTAAGCTTTTCAGGATATCATAAGGATATATCAGGATATCATCAGAATACATCAGGATATACCAGGATATCATCAGGATATACTAGGTTATCATCAGGGTATACTAGGATATCATAAGGATACATCAGGATATATATCCTTGACTCACAGGATATACACAGGATACTTTATCTTTATGTTTAACTTCAGGATATATATCAGGATATCAGAAGGATATCCGAGTCATTATCACAGGATATAGCTATCCAACTCACACAATATGCATTTATCTTTAGTTTGAGGATATAACAGGATATCAGAAGAATATCCGACACACAGTCGCAGGGTATAAACTATAATAGCCGATCCCTATAATCATGGCTGGTATCCTAATTATTCGCGACAGGATATATGGAGGATATCCTAAGGAAATGCGGAATATGTATTCAGGATATCCTCAGGATATACAACAGTCGGTAAATCACGATATCACCGGTATGAATGGCCGAATAGCATATCAAGGATATGTCACCGTATATCCTTAATCGAGGCTAATAAACCACCCGTGGCTCCCAGTAGGAAATATATTCCTCACTACGGTGTCTTCTGTGTAGGATATTGATCTGCTAGTGATAATTCTATTTTCCCCCACCCTAAGGATATATGTGCTGCCCCAAGTCACCAGTGATACATGTATCCAGGTCCGGAGGATATATATCTGTAACGAAAGTGCAGGTTGACAACGACCCCTTTCATAAATCACAGCTTCTGAATGTTACGTGACTATGTGAAATCGAAAGTGGCATTGTGTTTATGTGTGCGGTTCACTTACCTGGTGGAATCCAACGCTGTAATTTTCCTAGAATGACCTATAATAATCCGGGAGACGAACAATGCCTCGAAATCCCGGTGAAGTTATCTCAAACGATCAGTTGGCACGGTGAGAGGGACTCTGGTGAGCCCACTCGCTTCGCTGTGATGACGTCAGTCAGGAATCCGGAAGTCAACACGGAAGAATATGCAGATGAGGGACAGTGAACTTTGCGGTCGTCGTATGAATTAACTAGAGGGAGTTGGAAGCTGAGATTTACCAGTTACGTCCATTATGAATTATGGTTTGTTCCTCCATAGCCATATTTATCCAGCGAAGTCCAGATAGTGATCGGGAAGTGTTGTGAGTGACAATAAAGAGGGCGCTGTCACTTTCGACGTCTGTCCCTACCTTTATCCACAGAAGAGCGGTAGCCCTATATAAGCCGGACTCCCGCTGAAACGAGGGAGACCAGCAGAAACATCGAGGTGAGAGCACACGCAAAATCTATTGGGGAGAAGAAATCCAATACATTGCCGGGCCGGAGAAAGGCCGCCGCCGAATTGGAGAAGTACCGCCGCCGAATTAGTGCCGCCGCCGGGCCGGGACCAGGCCGCCGAATATTATAACATAGTAGCATTCATTACACACACTTACATTCACATGTCCGGGCTGTGTTTACTCTGCTTCGATCTCTATCCGCCTTCAACCGTATTGCACAGTTGAACGGATATTGCGCTGGAAGTTACGAGTATAGACACTTATCGCCAATGGTTATTCTTATTCTCTACCGTACGCTAGTACGGGCTCAGCTCTGGGAATTAACTAACGGCGTTAGTGTCGAAAGCATGGCCATACATTAGCCGCATCTCTCCTTGCCTTCAACCGTATCGCACAGTTGCTCAGGGATTGCGCTGTGGTTAGTGTATCTATTAAGCTGTATCCGGTAAGGGATGCGAGTCCCTGTGAAGAGG
Source organism: Hanleya hanleyi (assembly GCA_036873755.1). Lineage (NCBI taxonomy): Eukaryota > Metazoa > Mollusca > Polyplacophora > Lepidopleurida > Hanleyidae > Hanleya > Hanleya hanleyi. Next base: position 59,747 of record JAVTVY010021984.1, read on the forward strand.
ATATAGCTAAACCAAGCCATACACAGTTCCTACATAAACAATTATTCATGCACACATGTACTTAATACACAACCTACGGGTTGAAATACATTCACGCTAACACCCACAAGCTATAGGTTCGAGCCTATAGCTTGATATATATACACCTACCCAGGCAATCGTACGATAAGCGATTATTCATTCACGCCTCCATAAGTACAGTCTCTCACCAACCTGTACATATATTGAGTAATTCACGGCCAATGATAGATTACTACTGTCTCATACAGTAGTATATAGAGGGGGAATCCTAGACCTGATGCCCATCTATTGCGGAAGACCCTGCAGTAGTATAGAGAGAGGGTTCAAGGGTCAACTGACCATACAGTAGTATAGAAGGAGGGTTCCTATACTAGTTGACCATACAGTAGTATAGAAGGAGGGTGCCGATTCCAGGTGCCCATACAGTAGTATAGGAAGAGGGTTACTAGACCAGGTGCCTGCCTATCCACCGTGTGTTATTGATGTCCGATCCTATGTGGACCGTGTAGCCGTGAACTCTAGCCTTGATGATTCATCCTTGGAGCCGGGCCGCGGAGTGAGTCGCCGTGAGCGGGGTCGCTGAAGCCTGGGGGTGTATTCCTACGAGGGGTGCCGTCTGCTGCTGTGGTGAGCCGTGCAGTTGAATAGTCCTGCGGTGTTACAGAGAGACGGCCCGGTGCCGTAGAAGCCTTTGTACTGTGATAGTACTGTCGTGCCCAGGCCGTCCGCATCCATTGACGGTTATCAACGCTTGGAGGGGCTTAGTCGTGTAAGACGAGACACGACGACGACGAGAAGTCCATACCACCCGAGGGAAGAAGACCGGGGGAAGGAAGACACACGTCGGACATAACCACGGAGGGGCCTAGTCGTGTAAGACGAGACACGACGCAGTGTTCATCCATACGGGAGTGAACGAAGACCTGGGGAAGGAAGACAGACGCTGGACCTTTCCACGTATATCTGGGGAAGGACGATAGACGCTGGATCCTACTACAAAGCCCTGGGGAAGGAAGATAGAAGCTGGACCCATCCATGAGAGAACCGGTCGTGACCAGACTGTGGCTGTGACCAGGCCTGCTCGCGTTATAGCTAGGGCTATATATATTTTGTATATATTTTCTATTGAACTTCGGTTAATGATAACTATAAGAGTACAGGTAATTCATAGAGTAGGGATCTTCTTTGCAGGGATTGTACGCTACCACGATTTGAATCCTGTATACTTGCTCAAAGAATTATATGTCAGTATTGCATTAATTTGCTTTGGTTGTCATTACAAGTCTCCCTTTCCAACCTCCTTGATCCAGACAAGGTGACAGGTTGAATCGAACTCCCTCGTTGGCCGGGATCAGTGCCCGAGTGCGTTCCCAGTAGCCTGACAGTTTGTCTTGGGGGACCCTGCGCACTCTGTGGATCTGAAACATCCATTATCCCACGTTATAGAAGTAAGAAACGTTTCATATCCTATTCCCCATGAAAAGGAAAGGTCATGTGCCACCCGGTACACCTACGAGGGAATTGCACCTCCCCGCAGTGTCTTCTATGGTGCTGGTTCCATATCAAAGGGTCCACTCCGAGTGTCCTTCTCATTAGTAGCAGGATACATATATTTTGGACACACATCACTAGTATCCTACAGAGCACACATACCCCAGGAAACACCAGTGTCAATGGCAATAAAGGTCTGTCTATACCTATGCAGATATATAGGATATCTGTAGGATATATATCCTATTCCCCATGAAAAGGAAAGGTCATGTGCCACCCGGTACACCTACGACGGAATTGCACCTCCCCGCAGTGTCTTCTATGGTGCTGGTTCCATATCAAAGGGTCCACTCCGAGTGTCCTTCTCAATAGTTTCAGGATACATATATTTACTGCCAATGACACCGGTATATCCTATATTATATTTCCCTCACATTTCTGCTATTTAAGGATATATATATTTATTATCCCTCAACCTAAATCGTAGCATTTCGATTGATCAGTTTACCAGGGTGTAAAAATTCGTACATCCCGGGGATCTTTCCATGTCAACGTCCGACCGGTCTGACCGATCACGTGACCAATCATCTTAATGCTGTATACTGAACCATGTTGAACGGTGTGGCCGAATGGCCCTCTAGCGGAAGGGCTCCCAGGGGATAAAAATTCACGGTTCACGTGCGAAAGCAGACATGGCGGATCTCCACTTCAAGACTTCCAACTTAAATTTTCCACTATTTCTGGCGGGAGATACCCTAATATTGACCAGAATACCATCATAGTCGGAGTATTCTACTTCTAGCATGTCGAGAATATAAATATAACGAACATGAAGCGTTTTCTGGCCACGCGAAAATTATGCATAATCGCTACCGAACCAAGTTCGGCGTGTTGTGCGCTTTCAAAGATCATTTCCCGAAATCAACACACAATATTATACACAACCGTTCATATTCGATGAAAGGAAGTCTTGCTGCATCACGTTCAATCAATCTTTTAGACACACATACCTCGTAAATGGTTATATTTAGCGTCAAAATTGAACACTGTCACAGCTCTGCGTCCGTGTTGCGCGTCTACATTACTCGCGTAGACAACACGTTTTGTCAAAATGGAGACCGGTTTCGTAAATGGACAGACACATATATGCTGAGTTTCCGTGGTAAAGTTTCAGAGAAATTGCCTTTTTAACTCTATAATTCGATATGTTAATTGAAAAATGCTTTCGGGATAATAAATTCGTTATTCAGGTTTTTCCCAGGGTGTATGAAAAGTTATGACCCTCCCTGAAACTCATACACCCTTCGGCTGACGCCTCAGGGTGTATGAGTTTCAGGGAGGGTCATAACTTTTCATACACCCTGGGAAAAACCTGAATAACTAATAATATACCCTGCAGGATATATATCCTTCAGGATACATATCATAGTACAGGATATATATCCTTCAGGGCATATCCTACAGGATACTATTTCACTAGTATCAGTAAGGGTATATCCTAGGAAGGATATCATCTTTATTGGTCATCTAAAGTAGTCATCTCCCGCCAATGGTAAATAGGCGACCTACCTTGTACACGACAAGGGGCAAAATGCGAAGAACCTCCTCTATCTTCCCGTTTATATAGCCCGCCAAGGGTAAAACTACGTGTCTACAATACCTACGCTGATTGGCTGAGCCACCGAAAGCTGTCTGCAGCCGATCAAGCCATGATTATAGTATCCGCAAAAACGTAATAAACTCACCAAATTTCCCTGAAACAATACTAAATTTCTACTGAAATATTTACCTAGATACCCATAGAAATTAAGTTTTTACACAGTTTACTGTCCAAATTTAAAGTCCAAAGTACGTCGGAGCGTCTAGAATGTAGCTTCGCAACATGGTCTCGTCAGGAGACAAGCATGATAAAAATTGACGGAATAAATGCATCTACCAGGCAATCAGCGAATTACCACAAGCTAACAAGCATTTACTAGGTAAGCTGACATTTAGTTCAATCAGATACCATACTATTTTAAACAATTTAGCCATTGAAAACACTGAAACTGGTCAAAGATAGAGGCACATGGCAGTGTTGAAAACTGGTCCCGCGATAACGGGTTTCATGCTGGTACAAATCAGACATGTGACACGGACTATAATAAATATGTAAAGCTTATGTACAACATTCAAATAAACATTCAGCAATCAGACAATTTCCCCCACACTATCCCCTCCCAGCTTTTGTGCGTCCCCGCACAAACTACAGAATATCACTTCTGACACCATATACGTACCTGAACAAGAAGTGATAGCTTAATGGTATCAACAATAACATTTCTAATATAACAATGTCATATCACAGCTGCAATAAACATGAAATCTGATCAAGTAAAGTCATTAACTTTGCTGCAAATAAAGTCATAACTGGAATCAAGTAAATCATAGTGTCACAGAGTTCAATAACGAGCACCAACCCAAGAAGGATCGTTTAACCAAGTAGCATAGTTATCAACACAGAAATATCACAGAAACTGTCAGTTCCACAACATACACTGGTCCTGATAAGGACCCCAGTAACAGTGTATCTTGTGCAACAAGAGTTCGAAGGATATCATGATACAAATGATACAAAGTTAATCAGAAGAAACACAAAGGTAATCCACTCTGGGTCGTACACAGAGTACCGATAAAGTAAATCCAAATGAAGACGTCTTTGGTAAATCCAACATTCAGGAAACACTCAAAAAAAACATCCACACTGCCGAAATGACATTCAGACATAGTTAAATCACATATTAAATGCAGATAAAGGCATCTCGGGTAAATCCATGGGGGAACAATGATTCAAATAATACCAACTAGAACAATTAAATTTGTGTTTTTGTCCGAAAGAAGGAGGTCCATTATATTTTCCAATGGTAGTCCATGTGATTCCCGGTACCATGGCAGACATCGCAGCTGAGGTCCGTGCAAAGCCAGATGCCCTGCCTTGACTGAGTTCCCTCCTCAGTGGTTTTCGCCGGTTCCGGAACCATCTGGTCAACATGATTTCCTTCTGCAGATGAACTCAAAGTGCCTATTGGCTGGGCCACGATACAGTCCTCGGTTTGACTCACAATGGATCTGGTTGATTTCTTGCAAACCTCTGGTGTCAGTTTGGGTGTGGGTGATAGTCGTCTTCACGATGCGTGTTTCCTCTGTCTGCGTGTGGTTGTCATAACGGGGCATTCGACGGGTGTCCCTGGTGACGTCCTCATATACCGTGACCCCATTTGGATATACAAACGTGCGATGGATACGTTCCATACATGGGTAAGGTGGCTGATAGAATTTTCCTTTCTTAGGAAGGGCAGGCGGTGGAGTAATGGCCCTCTCCCTGGTCTCCTTGATGATGGGGGTCCCGGTTGGTGCATCGCAGCTCAGCAACACTGGGAACTGGAAGGGCCGAATGGGGTCAGGATTTTCTTCTGACACTCGGGCAATCTCTGTATGGGATTCTTTGGCTGGTAATTCACTTGCCTCAGAGATAAAACTATATGCTGGAGATGCAGTCTTCGCAGCTTCCATATGACGGGGTACACTCAGATCCAGAGGCAATCGCAGCATGGCTTGGCTCAACTGGCACTGATTTAGTCGGGGTGACTGGGAGTGGTGAGATGGGGGTTGGTGGAAACAAACTAATTTGCGGGTCGCCCCATTTCAGATCGACTTCCGGACATTCTTTCTGGCTATCACGCTTCCCCTGTTTCCCATGTGCTCGCTTTTGATGGTCCCTCAGGTTGTTCTTCCTGGAGTAAACTCGGTCACATGCATCACAACAGAACTTCCCTTTGTCATTTTGACAGGCCGTTCTGTGACGGTAGAAATTCGATCTCTGAGTGAAAGTTACGTGGCATCCGTCACACTTGAACAACATCTTGTATCTGGAATTATACAAAAGAAGAAACATGCGAGGTGAGGCATATGTCAGTCAGATCTCTACCTACAATTCCCTCACTGGACCCTCTCTGTTAACTTCCCCAAAGAGCTGCCTCGATACCCAATTCAGCCATCGTACCGGTTTTCTCACGGTTCGCCCGGAGCGAGCTTATCTGCACATAGATCTTCGCTATTCTCGTCATCGCGAGCATGCGCATAGTCATCTCTGCCACGTTCCGCCAGACAACAATGTTCGCATTTCATGTCGACTTTTACCGCTTTGTTGAGATTACCAGTCTCGATGTCCCACTTCACGAACTTCGTTCCCCGATAAAGCTTCAAACGATTGAAGTGGACTACCTTTGGCCTGGATTTTGGACTGCTCTGAATTCGGTATACTGTATCATCCAGACTGTTGAGAACCAAGTACGGACCTTCCCAAAAACACGACAGCTTTGGAGATAAGCCAACCTTGCGTACCGGGTTATGCAACCACACTGCATAACCTGGAGTGAAAGGTCTACCGAATTTGCATCGATCATAATTTCTGTTCTGGATCACCTGTTTCGCCTTGGAATGAATAGGATATGCATCTTTCACTGTCACATCGTTTAAACGACGATAGTCTACACAAAGCGAATGGACCCATCCTTCCTTGTCACTAAAACTATAGGTGATGCCCATGGACTCGTCGACCTTTCAATCACACCTCGTGACACCATGTCCTCAATCAGTCCATCAACTTTGGCTTGCTTCTGAAATGGCAATCTTCTGAAACCTTGTCTGATGAGTGGGCCGCCAGTAATCTCAATGTGATGTTTAACTCCATTCGCACATACCAAGCCCTCGTCCGACTTTGAAAAGGTATTACCAAACCGTCCTAGAAAAGAACCCACTTTATGTTTATCTTCTTCTCCCATATCAGCAGTCCAAATGCTGCGGCAGAGTCATCCCCCTCCTGTCGACTACATTCACCTCTACAGATCCTTTTTGGACTTCTGGGTCATCTGTTGCTTCAGACGATAGAACAGATTCACATCTACTAACCGTTTCTAGTGTTCCCATGGTAGTCCCTTTATAGACCACAACAGGCTCTGTATTGGTGTTCAAGATCCGCACAGGGTACATCTCACTCTCAGTATCCACCAATACTCTACCGACGATCAAGCCATTACGCAGCGAAGTTTTTGGTTCCACCATGGCCCATTTTCCACAAAGCACAGGTTCTGCTGCTCGGCATGGTAACACCACCTCTGATCCAGGAGGAACTGTCATCCGCTCTGCCAGTATAAGTCGGCATGCCTCGTCTCCTTCGGCTACTACATGACAAACAATCTGTTCTCCACAAGTGAGACTCCCACTTTTAGGATGTATACGCACATCACACTTACATAAGAAACCCATCCCAAGAATAGCTTCTCCATGGATATCAGCAACAAGAATCGTCAGGACAACCGGGGAAGACATTATCCCTATATCAACTCTACATTGTCCATGCACTTCTATAGGGTTCTTGTCTGCTGCTCTCAAAGTGACGGTTGAATGAATCAGCTGCGGCCTACAGTCAACAGGTATCTTCAAATACATCTCCTTAGACAAAATCGTAACACATGACCCTGTGTTAACCAGAAAACGAACATTAATTCCTGCAATACAACCATTAACATGAAAACCAGAGTCAATCGTAGAAACATCTTTATTCAAATCTTCCTTATTTACAGTCATATTTTGAGGCATAATCGTTTCACTTCTGACTGGATTCAAGCCTCCCGAACCAGCCACAGTTAGTTTTCCGGAGTTCTCCTCTGTGGAGCACGGACAGCCTCGTCCCTATTGACCGCCGGCATACGCTGTCGTAATGGGCAGTTACTCTGATAGTGACCCTTAATTTTGCAGAAAAAGCATTCGATTTCATGAAGGGGTTTTCGGTTGTATGACATCCGGTCAGCCTGCCTATCACCAGACCGAGGAACAGCTGTCATCTGTGAAAGCAACGTCTGAAGTTGTTGTTCAATTTTCGAAAGCCTAATACTGGTTTGATCAGGGATTGCATCAACCTCACGTACATGCCTACGGGAGGTCTGCTCTTGTCGCTCAGCTTCTATTCTTCGGAAAACCTCAACCTCTAGGGCAAGGGTGACCGCTTGCTCCAAGTTAATGGGCTTTCCCTGGTAAATCCTCATTCTGGCCTCCGTATCATCTAAGGCATCCACGAAGTTTTTGCCAAGCGATCTCTCTGAGCTGATGTCATATCAGGGTACGCCAGGTCGGCTAGCTTTCTGATGGATTGCCCCAACTGTCTTAAGCCCTCACCGCGTCCCATACGTCTATTTCTCAATTCTGCCAGATATAACTCTGCCTGTTCTCCAGGACCAAATCGAGTTGTTAAAACATGCGTTAGCTGAACGAAGTCTCTCTGTTCATCAGGGGTTAGACTGCATGCTATCTGTCTAGCTGGGCCTCTCAAATGGGTGAAGAGATAATCGGCCTTCTCACGTGGTCCCCATTGGTTAATATTCGCTATGGTATTAAACACATTTAGATAATCCATCCACGAACCATCACCACAGTATGTCTCCGGTCTCATGTTCAATCTCTTGGGACGGCCTTGATCGCCTCCACAAGCATGATCCTCCTCTTCGTCACATTCGAGTGATCGAGCTTCTCGCCCAGATCTTCTCCTGGCTGTCCGGAACTCAATTTCCTCATCGACTTCATTCTCATCTCCTATTTCTGTGGAAAACTCTGTATCTTCTTCTGCCATCTTTACGTCTGCTAATTAAAAGAAAAATCTATTTACAAGGGTATACAATAAGTATCCTGGTATGTTTCACGGTACCTCTTAGGTAGTTTCCACATTTCGATAGATAATCAAATACATACTTAGATAAACTTAAGGATACTTCGAATACCAAACTTTCCATAGATGTGACTATGCTTTCATAGTATCCCTAAGGATATCTTGGCTTAGACAAGAAGGAAGGAGACAACACAGATATTTCAAGTTCAACAAATAACAAAACTGTATTCTGTATAAAAGAAACTGTTTCAGGATATATATACAACGATATCTGATCGATATTAAGCTTTTCAGGATATCATAAGGATATATCAGGATATCATCAGGATGTCATCAGGATATCATCAGAATACATCAGGATATACCAGGATATCATCAGGATATACTAGGTTATCATCAGGGTATACCAGGATATCATAAGGATACATCAGGATATATATCCTTGACTCACAGGATATACACAGGATACTTTATCTTTATGTTTAACTTCAGGATATATATCAGGATATCAGAAGGATATCCGAGTCATTATCACAGGATATAGCTATCCAACTCACACAATATGCATTTATCTTTAGTTTGAGGATATAACAGGATATCAGAAGAATATCCGACACACAGTCGCAGGGTATAAACTATAATAGCCGATCCCTATAATCATGGCTGGTATCCTAATTATTCGCGACAGGATATATGGAGGATATCCTAAGGAAATGCGGAATATGTATTCAGGATATCCTCAGGATATACAACAGTCGGTAAATCACGATATCACCGGTATGAATGGCCGAATAGGATATCAAGGATATGTCACCGTATATCCTTAATCGAGGCTAATAAACCTCCCGTAGCTCCCAGTAGGAAATATATTCCTCACTACGGTGTCTTCTGTGTAGGATATTGATCTGCTAGTGATAATTCTATTTTCCCCCACCCTAAGGATATATGTGCTGCCCCAAGTCACCAGTGATACATGTATCCAGGTCCGGAGGATATATATCTGTAACGAAAGTGCAGGTTGACAACGACCCCTTTCATAAATCACAGCTTCTGAATGTTACGTGACTATGTGAAATCGAAAGTGGCATTGTGTTTATGTGTGCGGTTCACTTACCTGGTGGAATCCAACGCTGTAATTTTCCTAGAATGACCTATAATAATCCGGGAGACGGACAATGCCTCGAAATCCCGGTGAAGTTATCTCAAACGATCAGTTGGCACGGTGAGAGGGACTCTGGTGAGCCCACTCGCTTCGCTGTGGATGACGTCAGTCAGGAATCCGGAAGTCAACACGGAAGAATATGCAGATGAGGGACAGTGAACTTTGCGGTCGTCGTATGAATTAACTAGAGGGAGTTGGAAGCTGAGATTTACCAGTTACGTCCATTATGAATTATGGTTTGTTCCTCCATAGCCATATTTATCCAGCGAAGTCCAGATAGTGATCGGGAAGTGTTGTGAGTGACAATAAAGAGGGCGCTGTCACTTTCGACGTCTGTCCCTACCTTTATCCACAGAAGAGCGGTAGCCCTATATAAGCCGGACTCCCGCTGAAACGAGGGAGACCAGCAGAAACATCGAGGTGAGAGCACACGCAAAATCTATTGGGGAGAAGAAATCCAATACATTGCCGGGCCGGAGAAAGGCCGCCGCCGAATTGGAGAAGTACCGCCGCCGAATTAGTGCCGCCGCCGGGCCGGGACCAGGCCGCCGAATATTATAACATAGTAGCATTCATTACACACACTTACATTCACATGTCCGGGCTGTGTTTACTCTGCTTCGATCTCTATCCGCCTTCAACCGTATTGCACAGTTGAACGGATATTGCGCTGGAAGTTAAGAGTATAGACATTTATCGCCAATGGTTATTCTTATTCTCTACCGTACGCTAGTACGGGCTCAGCTCTGGGAATTAACTAACGGCGTTAGTGTCGAAAGCATGGCCATACATTAGCCGCATCTCTCCTTGCCTTCAACCGTATCGCACAGTTGTTCAGGGATTGCGCTGTGGTTAGTGTATCTATTAAGCTGTATCCGGTAAGGGATGCGAGTCCCTGTGAAGAGGATATAGCTAAACCAAGCCATACACAGTTCCTACATAAACAATTATTCATGCACACATGTACTTAATACACAACCTACGGGTTGAAATACATTCACGCTAACACCCACAAGCTATAGGTTCGAGCCTATAGCTTGATATATATACACCTACCCAGGCAATCGTACGATAAGCGATTATTCATTCACGCCTCCATAAGTACAGTCTCTCACCAACCTGTACATATATTGAGTAATTCACGGCTAATGATAGATTACTACTGTCTCATACAGTAGTATATAGAGGGGGAATCCTAGACCTGATGCCCATCTATTGCGGAAGACCCTGCAGTAGTATAGAGAGAGGGTTCATGGGTCAACTGACCATACAGTAGTATAGAAGGAGGGTTCCTATACTAGTTGACCATACAGTAGTATAGAAGGAGGGTGCCGATTCCAGGTGCCCATGCAGTAGTATAGGGAGAGGGTTACTAGACCAGGTGCCTGCCTATCCACCGTGTGTTATTGATGTCCGATCCTATGTGGACCGTGTAGCCGTGAACTCTAGCCTTGATGATTCATCCTTGGAGCCGGGCCGCGGAGTGAGTCGCCGTGAGCGGGGTCGCTGAAGTCTGGGGATGTATTCCTACGAGGGGTGCCGTCTGCTGCTGTGGTGAGCCGTGCAGTTGAATAGTCCTGCGGTGTTACAGAGAGACGGGCCGGTGCCGTAGAAGCCTTTGTACTGTGATAGTACTATCGTGCCCAGGCCGTCCGCATCCATTGACGGTTATCAACGCTTGGAGGGGCTTAGTCGTGTAAGACGAGACACGACGACGACGAGAAGTCCATACCACCCGAGGGAGGAAGACCGGGGGAAGGAAGACACACGTCGGACATAACCACGGAGGGGCCTAGTCGTGTAAGACGAGACACGACGCAGTGTTCATCCATACGGGAGTGAACGAAGACCTGGGGAAGGAAGACAGACGCTGGACCTTTCCACGTATATCTGGGGAAGGACGATAGACGCTGGATCCTACTACAAAGCCCTGGGGAAGGAAGATAGAAGCTGGACCCATCCATGAGAGAACCGGTCGTGACCAGACTGTGGCTGTGACCAGGCCTGCTCGCGTTATAGCTAGGGCTATATATATTTTGTATATATTTTCTATTGAACTTCGGTTAATGATAACTATAAGAGTACAGGTAATTCATAGAGTAGGGATCTTCTTTGCAGGGATTGTACGCTACCACGATTTGAATCCTGTATACTTGCTCAAAGAATTATATGTCAGTATTGCATTAATTTGCTTTGGTTGTCATTACAAGTCTCCCTTTCCAACTTCCTTGATCCAGACAAGGTGACAGGTTGAATCGAACTCCCTCGTTGGCCGGGATCAGTGCCCGAGTGCGTTCCCAGTAGCCTGACAGTTTGTCTTGGGGAACCCTGCGCACTCTGTGGATCTGAAACATCCATTATCCCACGTTATAGAAGTAGGAAACGTTTCATATCCTATTCCCCATGAAAAGGAAAGGTCATGTGCCACCCGGTACACCTACGAGGGAATTGCACCTCCCCGCAGTGTCTTCTATGGTGCTGGTTCCATATCAAAGGGTCCACTCCGAGTGTCCTTCTCATTAGTAGCAGGATACATATATTTTGGACACACATCACTAGTATCCTACAGAGCACACATACCCCAGGAAACACCAGTGTCAATGGCAATAAAGGTCTGGCTATACCTATGCAGATATATAGGATATCTGTAGGATATATATCCTATTCCCCATGAAAAGGAAAGGTCATGTGCCACCCGGTACACCTACGACGGAATTGCACCTCCCCGCAGTGTCTTCTATGGTGCTGGTTCCATATCAAAGGGTCCACTCCGAGTGTCCTTCTCAATAGTTTCAGGATACATATATTTACTGCCAATGACACCGGTATATCCTATATTATATTTCCCTCACATTTCTGCTATTTAAGGATATATATATTTATTATCCCTCAACCTAAATCGTAGCATTTCCATTGGTCAGTTTACCAGGGTGTAAAAATTCGTACACCCCGGGGATCTTTCCATGTCAACGTCCGACCGGTCTGACCGATCACGTGACCAATCATCTTAATGCTGTATACTGAACCATGTTGAACGGTGTGGCCGAATGGCCCTCTAGCGGAAGGGCTCCCAGGGGATAAAAATTCACGGTTCACGTGCGAAAGACTTCCAACTTAAATTTTCCACTATTTCTGGCGGAAGATACCCTAATATTGACCAGAATACCATCATAGTCGGAGTATTCTACTTCTCGCATGTCGAGAATATAAATATAACGAACATGAAGCGTTTTCTGGCCACGCGAAAATTATGCATAATCGCTACCGAACCAAGTTCGGCGTGTTGTGCGCTTTCAAAGATCATTTCCCGAAATCAACACACAATATTATACACAACCGTTCATATTCGATGAAAGGAAGTCTTGCTGCATCACGTTCAATCAATCTTTTAGACACACATACCTCGTAAATGGTTATATTTAGCGTCAAAATTGAACACTGTCACAGCTCTGCGTCCGTGTTGCGCGTCTACATTACTCGCGTAGACAACACGTTTTGTCAAAATGGAGACCGGTTTCGTAAATGGACAGACACATATATGCTGAGTTTCCGTGGTAAAGTTTCAGAGAAATTGCCTTTTTAACTCTATAATTCGATATGTTAATTGAAAAATGCTTTCGGGATAATAAATTCGTTATTCAGGTTTTTCCCATGGTGTATGAAAAGTTATGACCCTCCCTGAAACTCATACACCCTTCGGCTGACGCCTCAGGGTGTATGAGTTTCAGGGACGCCTCAGGGTGTATGAGTTTCAGGGAGGGTCATAACTTTTCATACACCCTGGGAAAAACCTGAATAACTAATAATATACCCTGCAGGATATATATCCTTCAGGATACATATCATAGTACAGGATATATATCCTTCAGGGCATATCCTACAGGATACTATTTCACTAGTATCAGTAAGGGTATATCCTAGGAAGGATATCATCTTTATTGGTCATCTAAAGTAGTCATCTCCCGCCAATGGTAAATAGGCGACCTACCTTGTACACGACAAGGAGCAAAATGCGAAGAACCTCCTCTATCTTCCCGTTTATATAGCCCGCCAAGGGTAAAACTACGTGTCTACAATACCTACGCTGATTGGCTGAGCCACCGAAAGCTGTCTGCAGCCGATCAAGCCATGATTATAGTATCCGCAAAAACGTAATAAACTCACCAAATTTCCCTGAAACAATACTAAATTTCTACTGAAATATTTACCTAGATACCCATAGAAATTAAGTTTTTACACAGTTTACTGTCCAAATTTAAAGTCCAAAGTACGTCGGAGCGTCTAGAATGTAGCTTCGCAACATGGTCTCGTCAGGAGACAAGCATGATAAAAATTGACGGAATAAATGCATCTACCAGGCAATCAGCGAATTACCACAAGCTAACAAGCATTTACTAGGTAAGCTGACATTTAGTTCAATCAGATACCATACTATTTTAAACAATTTAGCCATTGAAAACACTAAAACTGGTCAAAGATAGAGGCACATGGCAGTGTTGAAAACTGGTCCCGCGATAACGGGTTTCATGCTGGTACAAATCAGACATGTGACACGGACTATAATAAATATGTAAAGCTTATGTACAACATTCAAATAAACATTCAGCAATCAGACAATTTCCCCCACACTATCCCCTCCCAGCTTTTGTGCGTCCCCGCACAAACTACAGAATATCACTTCTGACACCATATACGTACCTGAACAAGAAGTGATAGCTTAATGGTATCAACAATAACATTTCTAATATAACAATGTCATATCACAGCTGCAATAAACATGAAATCTGATCAAGTAAAGTCATTAACTTTGCTGCAAATAAAGTCATAACTGGAATCAAGTAAATCATAGTGTCACAGAGTTCAATAACGAGCACCAACCCAAGAAGGATCGTTTAACCAAGTAGCATAGTTATCAACACAGAAATATCACAGAAACTGTCAGTTCCACAACATACACTGGTCCTGATAAGGACCCCAGTAACAGTGTATCTTGTGCAACAAGAGTTCGAAGGATATCATGATACAAATGATACAAAGTTAATCAGAAGAAACACAAAGGTAATCCACTCTGGGTCGTACACAGAGTACCGATAAAGTAAATCCAAATGAAGACGTCTTTGGTAAATCCAACATTCAGGAAACACTCAAAAAAAACATCCACACTGCCGAAATGACATTCAGACATAGTTAAATCACATATTAAATGCAGATAAAGGCATCTCGGGTAAATCCATGGGGGAACAATGATTCAAATAATACCAACTAGAACAATTAAATTTGTGTTTTTGTCCGAAAGAAGGAGGTCCATTATATTTTCCAATGGTAGTCCATGTGATTCCCGGTACCATGGCAGACATCGCAGTTGAGGTCCGTGCAAAGCCAGATGCCCTGCCTTGACTGAGTTCCCTCCTCAGTGGTTTTCGCCGGTTCCGGAACCATCTGGTCAACATGATTTCCTTCTGCAGATGAACTCAAAGTGCCTATTGGCTGGGCCACGATACAGTCCTCGGTTTGACTCACAATGGATCTGGTTGATTTCTTGCAAACCTCTGGTGTCAGTTTGGGTGTGGGAGATAGTCGTCTTCACGATGCGTGTTTCCTCTGTCTGCGTGTGGTTGTCATAACGGGGCATTCGACGGGTGTCCCTGGTGACGTCCTCATATACCGTGACCCCATTTGGATATACAAACGTGCGATGGATACGTTCCATACATGGGTAAGGTGGCTGATAGAATTTTCCTTTCTTAGGAAGGGCAGGCGGTGGAGTAATGGCCCTCTCCCTGGTCTCCTTGATGATGGGGGTCCCGGTTGGTGCATCGCAGCTCAGCAACACTGGGAACTGGAAGGGCCGAATGGGGTCAGGATTTTCTTCTGACACTCGGGCAATCTCTGTATGGGATTCTTTGGCTGGTAATTCACTTGCCTCAGAGATAAAACTATATGCTGGAGATGCAGTCTTCGCAGCTTCCATCTGACGGGGTACACTCAGATCCAGAGGCAATCGCAGCATGGCTTGGCTCAACTGGCACTGATTTAGTCGGGGTGACTGGGAGTGGTGAGATGGGGGTTGGTGGAAACAAACTAATTTGCGGGTCGCCCCATTTCAGATCGACTTCCGGACATTCTTTCTGGCTATCACGCTTCCCCTGTTTCCCATGTGCTCGCTTTTGATGGTCCCTCAGGTTGTTCTTCCTGGAGTAAACTCGGTCACATGCATCACAACAGAACTTCCCTTTGTCATTTTGACAGGCCGTTCTGTGACGGTAGAAATTCGATCTCTGAGTGAAAGTTACGTGGCATCCGTCACACTTGAACAACATCTTGTATCTGGAATTATACAAAAGAAGAAACATGCGAGGTGAGGCATATGTCAGTCAGATCTCTACCTACAATTCCCTCACTGGACCCTCTCTGTTAACTTCCCCAAAGAGCTGCCTCGATACCCAATTCAGCCATCGTACCGGTTTTCTCACGGTTCGCCCGGAGCGAGCTTATCTGCACATAGATCTTCGCTATTCTCGTCATCGCGAGCATGCGCATAGTCATCTCTGCCACGTTCCGCCAGACAATGTTCGCATTTCATGTCGACTTTTACCGCTTTGTTGAGATTACCAGTCTCGATGTCCCACTTCACGAACTTCGTTCCCCGATAAAGCTTCAAACGATTGAAGTGGACTACCTTTGGCCTGGATTTTGGACTGCTCTGAATTCGGTATACTGTATCATCCAGACTGTTGAGAACCAAGTACGGACCTTCCCAAAAACACGACAGCTTTGGAGATAAGCCAACCTTGCGTACCGGGTTATGCAACCACACTGCATAACCTGGAGTGAAAGGTCTACCGAATTTGCATCGATCATAATTTCTGTTCTGGATCACCTGTTTCGCCTTGGAATGAATAGGATATGCATCTTTCACTGTCACATCGTTTAAACGACGATAGTCTACACAAAGCGAATGGACCCATCCTTCCTTGTCACTAAAACTATAGGTGATGCCCATGGACTCGTCGACCTTTCAATCACACCTCGTGACACCATGTCCTCAATCAGTCCATCAACTTTGGCTTGCTTCTGAAATGGCAATCTTCTGAAACCTTGTCTGATGAGTGGGCCGCCAGTAATCTCAATGTGATGTTTAACTCCATTCGCACATACCAAGCCCTCGTCCGACTTTGAAAAGGTATTACCAAACCGTCCTTACATAAGAAACCTATCCCAAGAATAGCTTCTCCATGGATATCAGCAACAAGAATCGTCAGGACAACCGGGGAAGACATTATCCCTATATCAACTCTACATTGTCCATGCACTTCTATAGGGTTCTTGTCTGCTGCTCTCAAAGTGACGGTTGAATGAATCAGCTGCGGCCTACAGTCAACAGGTATCTTCAAATACATCTCCTTAGACAAAATCGTAACACATGACCCTGTGTTAACCAGAAAACGAACATTAATTCCTGCAATACAACCATTAACATGAAAACCAGAGTCAATCGTAGAAACATCTTTATTCAAATCTTCCTTATTTACAGTCATATTTTGAGGCATAATCGTTTCACTTCTGACTGGATTCAAGCCTCCCGAACCAGCCACAGTTAGTTTTCCGGAGTTCTCCTCTGTGGAGCACGGACAGCCTCGTCCCTATTGACCGCCGGCATACGCTGTCGTAATGGGCAGTTACTCTGATAGAGACCCTTAGCTTTGCAGAAAAAGCATTCGATTTCATGAAGGGGTTTTCGGTTGTATGACATCCGGTCAGCCTGCCTATCACCAGACCGAGGAACAGCTGTCATCTGTGAAAGCAACGTCTGAAGTTGTTGTTCAATTTTCGAAAGCCTAATACTGGTTTGATCAGGGATTGCATCAACCTCACGTACATGCCTACGGGAGGTCTGCTCTTGTCGCTCAGCTTCTATTCTTCGGAAAACCTCAACCTCTAGGGCAAGGGTGACCGCTTGCTCCAAGTTAATGGGCTTTCCCTGGTAAATCCTCATTCTGGCCTCCGTATCATCTAAGGCATCCACGAAGTTTTTGCCAAGCGATCTCTCTGAGCTGATGTCATATCAGGGTACGCCAGGTCGGCTAGCTTTCTGATGGATTGTCCCAACTGTCTTAAGCCCTCACCGCGTCCCATACGTCTATTTCTCAATTCTGCCAGATATAACTCTGCCTGTTCTCCAGGACCAAATCGAGTTGTTAAAACATGCGTTAGCTGAACGAAGTCTCTCTGTTCATCAGGGGTTAGACTGCATGCTATCTGTCTAGCTGGGCCTCTCAAATGGGTGAAGAGATAATCGGCCTTCTCACGTGGTCCCCATTGGTTAATATTCGCTATGGTATTAAACACATTTAGATAATCCATCCACGAACCATCACCACAGTATGTCTCCGGTCTCATGTTCAATCTCTTGGGACGGCCTTGATCGCCTCCACAAGCATGATCCTCCTCTTCGTCACATTCGAGTGATCGAGCTTCTCGCCCAGATCTTCTCCTGGCTGTCCGGAACTCAATTTCCTCATCGACTTCATTCTCATCTCCTATTTCTGTGGAAAACTCTGTATCTTCTTCTGCCATCTTTACGTCTGCTAATTAAAAGAAAAATCTATTTACAAGCGTATACAATAAGTATCCTGGTATGTTTCACGGTACCTCTTAGGTAGTTTCCACATTTCGATAGATAATCAAATACATACTTAGATAAACTTAAGGATACTTCGAATACCAAACTTTCCATAGATGTGACTATGCTTTCATAGTATCCCTAAGGATATCTTGGCTTAGACAAGAAGGAAGGAGACAACACAGATATTTCAAGTTCAACAAATAACAAAACTGTATTCTGTATAAAAGAAACTGTTTCAGGATATATATACAACGATATCTGATCGATATTAAGCTTTTCAGGATATCATAAGGATATATCAGGATATCATCAGGATGTCATCAGGATATCATCAGAATACATCAGGATATACCAGGATATCATCAGGATATACTAGGTTATCATCAGGGTATACCAGGATATCATAAGGATACATCAGGATATATATCCTTGACTCACAGGATATACACAGGATACTTTATCTTTATGTTTAACTTCAGGATATATATCAGGATATCAGAAGGATATCCGAGTCATTATCACAGGATATAGCTATCCAACTCACACAATATGCATTTATCTTTAGTTTGAGGATATAACAGGATATCAGAAGAATATCCGACACACAGTCGCAGGGTATAAACTATAATAGCCGATCCCTATAATCATGGCTGGTATCCTAATTATTCGCGACAGGATATATGGAGGATATCCTAAGGAAATGCGGAATATGTATTCAGGATATCCTCAGGATATACAACAGTCGGTAAATCACGATATCACCGGTATGAATGGCCGAATAGGATATCAAGGATATGTCACCGTATATCCTTAATCGAGGCTAATAAACCTCCCGTAGCTCCCAGTAGGAAATATATTCCTCACTACGGTGTCTTCTGTGTAGGATATTGATCTGCTAGTGATAATTCTATTTTCCCCCACCCTAAGGATATATGTGCTGCCCCAAGTCACCAGTGATACATGTATCCAGGTCCGGAGGATATATATCTGTAACGAAAGTGCAGGTTGACAACGACCCCTTTCATAAATCACAGCTTCTGAATGTTACGTGACTATGTGAAATCGAAAGTGGCATTGTGTTTATGTGTGCGGTTCACTTACCTGGTGGAATCCAACGCTGTAATTTTCCTAGAATGACCTATAATAATCCGGGAGACGGACAATGCCTCGAAATCCCGGTGAAGTTATCTCAAACGATCAGTTGGCACGGTGAGAGGGACTCTGGTGAGCCCACTCGCTTCGCTGTGGATGACGTCAGTCAGGAATCCGGAAGTCAACACGGAAGAATATGCAGATGAGGGACAGTGAACTTTGCGGTCGTCGTATGAATTAACTAGAGGGAGTTGGAAGCTGAGATTTACCAGTTACGTCCATTATGAATTATGGTTTGTTCCTCCATAGCCATATTTATCCAGCGAAGTCCAGATAGTGATCGGGAAGTGTTGTGAGTGACAATAAAGAGGGCGCTGTCACTTTCGACGTCTGTCCCTACCTTTATCCACAGAAGAGCGGTAGCCCTATATAAGCCGGACTCCCGCTGAAACGAGGGAGACCAGCAGAAACATCGAGGTGAGAGCACACGCAAAATCTATTGGGGAGAAGAAATCCAATACATTGCCGGGCCGGAGAAAGGCCGCCGCCGAATTGGAGAAGTACCGCCGCCGAATTAGTGCCGCCGCCGGGCCGGGACCAGGCCGCCGAATATTATAACATAGTAGCATTCATTACACACACTTACATTCACATGTCCGGGCTGTGTTTACTCTGCTTCGATCTCTATCCGCCTTCAACCGTATTGCACAGTTGAACGGATATTGTGCTGGAAGTTAAGAGTATAGACACTTATCGCCAATGGTTATTCTTATTCTCTACCGTATGCTAGTACGGGCTCAGCTCTGGGAATTAACTAACGGCGTTAGTGTCGAAAGCATGGCCATACATTAGCCGCATCTCTCCTTGCCTTCAACCGTATCGCACAGTTGTTCAGGGATTGCGCTGTGGTTAGTGTATCTATTAAGCTGTATCCGGTAAGGGATGCGAGTCCCTGTGAAGAGGATATAGCTAAACCAAGCCATACACAGTTCCTACATAAACAATTATTCATGCACACATGTACTTAATACACAACCTACGGGTTGAAATACATTCACGCTAACACCCACAAGCTATAGGTTCGAGCCTATAGCTTGATATATATACACCTACCCAGGCAATCGTACGATAAGCGATTATTCATTCACGCCTCCATAAGTACAGTCTCTCACCAACCTGTACATATATTGAGTAATTCACGGCCAATGATAGATTACTACTGTCTCATACAGTAGTATATAGAGGGGGAATCCTAGACCTGATGCCCATCTATTGCGGAAGACCCTGCAGTAGTATAGAGAGAGGGTTCAAGGGTCAACTGACCATACAGTAGTATAGAAGGAGGGTTCCTATACTAGTTGACCATACAGTAGTATAGAAGGAGGGTGCCGATTCCAGGTGCCCATACAGTAGTATAGGGAGAGGGTTACTAGACCAGGTGCCTGCCTATCCACCGTGTGTTATTGATGTCCGATCCTATGTGGACCGTGTAGCCGTGAACTCTAGCCTTGATGATTCATCCTTGGAGCCGGGCCGCGGAGTGAGTCGCCGTGAGCGGGGTCGCTGAAGTCTGGGGATGTATTCCTACGAGGGGTGCCGTCTGCTGCTGTGGTGAGCCGTGCAGTTGAATAGTCCTGCGGTGTTACAGAGAGACGGGCCGGTGCCGTAGAAGCCTTTGTACTGTGATAGTACTGTCGTGCCCAGGCCGTCCGCATCCATTGACGGTTATCAACGCTTGAAGGGGCTTAGTCGTGTAAGACGAGACACGACGACGACGAGAAGTCCATACCACCCGAGGGAAGAAGACCGGGGGAAGGAAGACACACGTCGGACATAACCACGGGAGGGCCTAGTCGTGTAAGACGAGACACGACGCAGTGTTCATCCATACGGGAGTGAACGAAGACCTGGGGAAGGAAGACAGACGCTGGACCTTTCCACGTATATCTGGGGAAGGACGATAGACGCTGGATCCTACTACAAAGCCCTGGGGAAGGAAGATAGAAGCTGGACCCATCCATGAGAGAACCGGTCGTGACCAGACTGTGGCTGTGACCAGGCCTGCTCGCGTTATAGCTAGGGCTATATATATTTTGTATATATTTTCTATTGAACTTCGGTTAATGATAACTATAAGAGTACAGGTAATTCATAGAGTAGGGATCTTCTTTGCAGGGATTGTACGCTACCACGATTTGAATCCTGTATACTTGCTCAAAGAATTATATGTCAGTATTGCATTAATTTGCTTTGGTTGTCATTACAAGTCTCCCTTTCCAACTTCCTTGATCCAGACAAGGTGACAGGTTGAATCGAACTCCCTCGTTGGCCGGGATCAGTGCCCGAGTGCGTTCCCAGTAGCCTGACAGTTTGTCTTGGGGAACCCTGCGCACTCTGTGGATCTGAAACATCCATTATCCCACGTTATAGAAGTAGGAAACGTTTCATATCCTATTCCCCATGAAAAGGAAAGGTCATGTGCCACCCGGTACACCTACGAGGGAATTGCACCTCCCCGCAGTGTCTTCTATGGTGCTGGTTCCATATCAAAGGGTCCACTCCGAGTGTCCTTCTCATTAGTAGCAGGATACATATATTTTGGACACACATCACTAGTATCCTACAGAGCACACATACCCCAGGAAACACCAGTGTCAATGGCAATAAAGGTCTGGCTATACCTATGCAGATATATAGGATATCTGTAGGATATATATCCTATTCCCCATGAAAAGGAAAGGTCATGTGCCACCCGGTACACCTACGACGGAATTGCACCTCCCCGCAGTGTCTTCTATGGTGCTGGTTCCATATCAAAGGGTCCACTCCGAGTGTCCTTCTCAATAGTTTCAGGATACATATATTTACTGCCAATGACACCGGTATATCCTATATTATATTTCCCTCACATTTCTGCTATTTAAGGATATATATATTTATTATCCCTCAACCTAAATCGTAGCATTTCCATTGGTCAGTTTACCAGGGTGTAAAAATTCGTACATCCCGGGGATCTTTCCATGTCAACGTCCGACCGGTCTGACCGATCACGTGACCAATCATCTTAATGCTGTATACTGAACCATGTTGAACGGTGTGGCCGAATGGCCCTCTAGCGGAAGGGCTCCCAGGGGATAAAAATTCACGGTTCACGTGCGAAAGCAGACATGGCGGATCTCCACTTCAAGACTTCCAACTTAAATTTTCCACTATTTCTGGCGGGAGATACCCTAATATTGACCAGAATACCATCATAGTCGGAGTATTCTACTTCTAGCATGTCGAGAATATAAATATAACGAACATGAAGCGTTTTCTGGCCACGCGAAAATTATGCATAATCGCTACCGAACCAAGTTCGGCGTGTTGTGCGCTTTCAAAGATCATTTCCCGAAATCAACACACAATATTATACACAACCGTTCATATTCGATGAAAGGAAGTCTTGCTGCATCACGTTCAATCAATCTTTTAGACACACATACCTCGTAAATGGTTATATTTAGCGTCAAAATTGAACACTGTCACAGCTCTGCGTCCGTGTTGCGCGTCTACATTACTCGCGTAGACAACACGTTTTGTCAAAATGGAGACCGGTTTCGTAAATGGACAGACACATATATGCTGAGTTTCCGTGGTAAAGTTTCAGAGAAATTGCCTTTTTAACTCTATAATTCGATATGTTAATTGAAAAATGCTTTCGGGATAATAAATTCGTTATTCAGGTTTTTCCCATGGTGTATGAAAAGTTATGACCCTCCCTGAAACTCATACACCCTTCGGCTGACGCCTCAGGGTGTATGAGTTTCAGGGACGCCTCAGGGTGTATGAGTTTCAGGGAGGGTCATAACTTTTCATACACCCTGGGAAAAACCTGAATAACTAATAATATACCCTGCAGGATATATATCCTTCAGGATACATATCATAGTACAGGATATATATCCTTCAGGGCATATCCTACAGGATACTATTTCACTAGTATCAGTAAGGGTATATCCTAGGAAGGATATCATCTTTATTGGTCATCTAAAGTAGTCATCTCCCGCCAATGGTAAATAGGCGACCTACCTTGTACACGACAAGGGGCAAAATGCGAAGAACCTCCTCTATCTTCCCGTTTATATAGCCCGCCAAGGGTAAAACTACGTGTCTACAATACCTACGCTGATTGGCTGAGCCACCGAAAGCTGTCTGCAGCCGATCAAGCCATGATTATAGTATCCGCAAAAACGTAATAAACTCACCAAATTTCCCTGAAACAATACTAAATTTCTACTGAAATATTTACCTAGATACCCATAGAAATTAAGTTTTTACACAGTTTACTGTCCAAATTTAAAGTCCAAAGTACGTCGGAGCGTCTAGAATGTAGCTTCGCAACATGGTCTCGTCAGGAGACAAGCATGATAAAAATTGACGGAATAAATGCATCTACCAGGCAATCAGCGAATTACCACAAGCTAACAAGCATTTACTAGGTAAGCTGACATTTAGTTCAATCAGATACCATACTATTTTAAACAATTTAGCCATTGAAAACACTAAAACTGGTCAAAGATAGAGGCACATGGCAGTGTTGAAAACTGGTCCCGCGATAACGGGTTTCATGCTGGTACAAATCAGACATGTGACACGGACTATAATAAATATGTAAAGCTTATGTACAACATTCAAATAAACATTCAGCAATCAGACAATTTCCCCCACACTATCCCCTCCCAGCTTTTGTGCGTCCCCGCACAAACTACAGAATATCACTTCTGACACCATATACGTACCTGAACAAGAAGTGATAGCTTAATGGTATCAACAATAACATTTCTAATATAACAATGTCATATCACAGCTGCAATAAACATGAAATCTGATCAAGTAAAGTCATTAACTTTGCTGCAAATAAAGTCATAACTGGAATCAAGTAAATCATAGTGTCACAGAGTTCAATAACGAGCACCAACCCAAGAAGGATCGTTTAACCAAGTAGCATAGTTATCAACACAGAAATATCACAGAAACTGTCAGTTCCACAACATACACTGGTCCTGATAAGGACCCCAGTAACAGTGTATCTTGTGCAACAAGAGTTCGAAGGATATCATGATACAAATGATACAAAGTTAATCAGAAGAAACACAAAGGTAATCCACTCTGGGTCGTACACAGAGTACCGATAAAGTAAATCCAAATGAAGACGTCTTTGGTAAATCCAACATTCAGGAAACACTCAAAAAAAACATCCACACTGCCGAAATGACATTCAGACATAGTTAAATCACATATTAAATGCAGATAAAGGCATCTCGGGTAAATCCATGGGGGAACAATGATTCAAATAATACCAACTAGAACAATTAAATTTGTGTTTTTGTCCGAAAGAAGGAGGTCCATTATATTTTCCAATGGTAGTCCATGTGATTCCCGGTACCATGGCAGACATCGCAGTTGAGGTCCGTGCAAAGCCAGATGCCCTGCCTTGACTGAGTTCCCTCCTCAGTGGTTTTCGCCGGTTCCGGAACCATCTGGTCAACATGATTTCCTTCTGCAGATGAACTCAAAGTGCCTATTGGCTGGGCCACGATACAGTCCTCGGTTTGACTCACAATGGATCTGGTTGATTTCTTGCAAACCTCTGGTGTCAGTTTGGGTGTGGGAGATAGTCGTCTTCACGATGCGTGTTTCCTCTGTCTGCGTGTGGTTGTCATAACGGGGCATTCGACGGGTGTCCCTGGTGACGTCCTCATATACCGTGACCCCATTTGGATATACAAACGTGCGATGGATACGTTCCATACATGGGTAAGGTGGCTGATAGAATTTTCCTTTCTTAGGAAGGGCAGGCGGTGGAGTAATGGCCCTCTCCCTGGTCTCCTTGATGATGGGGGTCCCGGTTGGTGCATCGCAGCTCAGCAACACTGGGAACTGGAAGGGCCGAATGGGGTCAGGATTTTCTTCTGACACTCGGGCAATCTCTGTATGGGATTCTTTGGCTGGTAATTCACTTGCCTCAGAGATAAAACTATATGCTGGAGATGCAGTCTTCGCAGCTTCCATCTGACGGGGTACACTCAGATCCAGAGGCAATCGCAGCATGGCTTGGCTCAACTGGCACTGATTTAGTCGGGGTGACTGGGAGTGGTGAGATGGGGGTTGGTGGAAACAAACTAATTTGCGGGTCGCCCCATTTCAGATCGACTTCCGGACATTCTTTCTGGCTATCACGCTTCCCCTGTTTCCCATGTGCTCGCTTTTGATGGTCCCTCAGGTTGTTCTTCCTGGAGTAAACTCGGTCACATGCATCACAACAGAACTTCCCTTTGTCATTTTGACAGGCCGTTCTGTGACGGTAGAAATTCGATCTCTGAGTGAAAGTTACGTGGCATCCGTCACACTTGAACAACATCTTGTATCTGGAATTATACAAAAGAAGAAACATGCGAGGTGAGGCATATGTCAGTCAGATCTCTACCTACAATTCCCTCACTGGACCCTCTCTGTTAACTTCCCCAAAGAGCTGCCTCGATACCCAATTCAGCCATCGTACCGGTTTTCTCACGGTTCGCCCGGAGCGAGCTTATCTGCACATAGATCTTCGCTATTCTCGTCATCGCGAGCATGCGCATAGTCATCTCTGCCACGTTCCGCCAGACAATGTTCGCATTTCATGTCGACTTTTACCGCTTTGTTGAGATTACCAGTCTCGATGTCCCACTTCACGAACTTCGTTCCCCGATAAAGCTTCAAACGATTGAAGTGGACTACCTTTGGCCTGGATTTTGGACTGCTCTGAATTCGGTATACTGTATCATCCAGACTGTTGAGAACCAAGTACGGACCTTCCCAAAAACACGACAGCTTTGGAGATAAGCCAACCTTGCGTACCGGGTTATGCAACCACACTGCATAACCTGGAGTGAAAGGTCTACCGAATTTGCATCGATCATAATTTCTGTTCTGGATCACCTGTTTCGCCTTGGAATGAATAGGATATGCATCTTTCACTGTCACATCGTTTAAACGACGATAGTCTACACAAAGCGAATGGACCCATCCTTCCTTGTCACTAAAACTATAGGTGATGCCCATGGACTCGTCGACCTTTCAATCACACCTCGTGACACCATGTCCTCAATCAGTCCATCAACTTTGGCTTGCTTCTGAAATGGCAATCTTCTGAAACCTTGTCTGATGAGTGGGCCGCCAGTAATCTCAATGTGATGTTTAACTCCATTCGCACATACCAAGCCCTCGTCCGACTTTGAAAAGGTATTACCAAACCGTCCTAGAAAAGAACCCACTTTATGTTTATCTTCTTCTCCCATATCAGCAGTCCAAATGCTGCGGCAGAGTCATCCCCCTCCTGTCGACTACATTCACCTCTACAGATCCTTTTTGGACTTCTGGGTCATCTGTTGCTTCAGACGATAGAACAGATTCACATCTACTAACCGTTTCTAGTGTTCCCATGGTAGTCCCTTTATAGACCACAACAGGCTCTGTATTGGTGTTCAAGATCCGCACAGGGTACATCTCACTCTCAGTATCCACCAATACTCTACCGACGATCAAGCCATTACGCAGCGAAGTTTTTGGTTCCACCATGGCCCATTTTCCACAAAGCACAGGTTCTGCTGCTCGGCATGGTAACACCACCTCTGATCCAGGAGGAACTGTCATCCGCTCTGCCAGTATAAGTCGGCATGCCTCGTCTCCTTCGGCTACTACATGACAAACAATCTGTTCTTCTCCACAAGTGAGACTCCCACTTTTAGGATGTATACGCACATCACACTTACATAAGAAACCCATCCCAAGAATAGCTTCTCCATGGATATCAGCAACAAGAATCGTCAGGACAACCGGGGAAGACATTATCCCTATATCAACTCTACATTGTCCATGCACTTCTATAGGGTTCTTGTCTGCTGCTCTCAAAGTGACGGTTGAATGAATCAGCTGCGGCCTACAGTCAACAGGTATCTTCAAATACATCTCCTTAGACAAAATCGTAACACATGACCCTGTGTTAACCAGAAAACGAACATTAATTCCTGCAATACAACCATTAACATGAAAACCAGAGTCAATCGTAGAAACATCTTTATTCAAATCTTCCTTATTTACAGTCATATTTTGAGGCATAATCGTTTCACTTCTGACTGGATTCAAGCCTCCCGAACCAGCCACAGTTAGTTTTCCGGAGTTCTCCTCTGTGGAGCACGGACAGCCTCGTCCCTATTGACCGCCGGCATACGCTGTCGTAATGGGCAGTTACTCTGATAGTGACCCTTAATTTTGCAGAAAAAGCATTCGATTTCATGAAGGGGTTTTCGGTTGTATGACATCCGGTCAGCCTGCCTATCACCAGACCGAGGAACAGCTGTCATCTGTGAAAGCAACGTCTGAAGTTGTTGTTCAATTTTCGAAAGCCTAATACTGGTTTGATCAGGGATTGCATCAACCTCACGTACATGCCTACGGGAGGTCTGCTCTTGTCGCTCAGCTTCTATTCTTCGGAAAACCTCAACCTCTAGGGCAAGGGTGACCGCTTGCTCCAAGTTAATGGGCTTTCCCTGGTAAATCCTCATTCTGGCCTCCGTATCATCTAAGGCATCCACGAAGTTTTTGCCAAGCGATCTCTCTGAGCTGATGTCATATCAGGGTACGCCAGGTCGGCTAGCTTTCTGATGGATTGCCCCAACTGTCTTAAGCCCTCACCGCGTCCCATACGTCTATTTCTCAATTCTGCCAGATATAACTCTGCCTGTTCTCCAGGACCAAATCGAGTTGTTAAAACATGCGTTAGCTGAACGAAGTCTCTCTGTTCATCAGGGGTTAGACTGCATGCTATCTGTCTAGCTGGGCCTCTCAAATGGGTGAAGAGATAATCGGCCTTCTCACGTGGTCCCCATTGGTTAATATTCGCTATGGTATTAAACACATTTAGATAATCCATCCACGAACCATCACCACAGTATGTCTCCGGTCTCATGTTCAATCTCTTGGGACGGCCTTGATCGCCTCCACAAGCATGATCCTCCTCTTCGTCACATTCGAGTGATCGAGCTTCTCGCCCAGATCTTCTCCTGGCTGTCCGGAACTCAATTTCCTCATCGACTTCATTCTCATCTCCTATTTCTGTGGAAAACTCTGTATCTTCTTCTGCCATCTTTACGTCTGCTAATTAAAAGAAAAATCTATTTACAAGCGTATACAATAAGTATCCTGGTATGTTTCACGGTACCTCTTAGGTAGTTTCCACATTTCGATAGATAATCAAATACATACTTAGATAAACTTAAGGATACTTCGAATACCAAACTTTCCATAGATGTGACTATGCTTTCATAGTATCCCTAAGGATATCTTGGCTTAGACAAGAAGGAAGGAGACAACACAGATATTTCAAGTTCAACAAATAACAAAACTGTATTCTGTATAAAAGAAACTGTTTCAGGATATATATACAACGATATCTGATCGATATTAAGCTTTTCAGGATATCATAAGGATATATCAGGATATCATCAGGATGTCATCAGGATATCATCAGAATACATCAGGATATACCAGGATATCATCAGGATATACTAGGTTATCATCAGGGTATACCAGGATATCATAAGGATACATCAGGATATATATCCTTGACTCACAGGATATACACAGGATACTTTATCTTTATGTTTAACTTCAGGATATATATCAGGATATCAGAAGGATATCCGAGTCATTATCACAGGATATAGCTATCCAACTCACACAATATGCATTTATCTTTAGTTTGAGGATATAACAGGATATCAGAAGAATATCCGACACACAGTCGCAGGGTATAAACTATAATAGCCGATCCCTATAATCATGGCTGGTATCCTAATTATTCGCGACAGGATATATGGAGGATATCCTAAGGAAATGCGGAATATGTATTCAGGATATCCTCAGGATATACAACAGTCGGTAAATCACGATATCACCGGTATGAATGGCCGAATAGGATATCAAGGATATGTCACCGTATATCCTTAATCGAGGCTAATAAACCTCCCGTAGCTCCCAGTAGGAAATATATTCCTCACTACGGTGTCTTCTGTGTAGGATATTGATCTGCTAGTGATAATTCTATTTTCCCCCACCCTAAGGATATATGTGCTGCCCCAAGTCACCAGTGATACATGTATCCAGGTCCGGAGGATATATATCTGTAACGAAAGTGCAGGTTGACAACGACCCCTTTCATAAATCACAGCTTCTGAATGTTACGTGACTATGTGAAATCGAAAGTGGCATTGTGTTTATGTGTGCGGTTCACTTACCTGGTGGAATCCAACGCTGTAATTTTCCTAGAATGACCTATAATAATCCGGGAGACGGACAATGCCTCGAAATCCCGGTGAAGTTATCTCAAACGATCAGTTGGCACGGTGAGAGGGACTCTGGTGAGCCCACTCGCTTCGCTGTGGATGACGTCAGTCAGGAATCCGGAAGTCAACACGGAAGAATATGCAGATGAGGGACAGTGAACTTTGCGGTCGTCGTATGAATTAACTAGAGGGAGTTGGAAGCTGAGATTTACCAGTTACGTCCATTATGAATTATGGTTTGTTCCTCCATAGCCATATTTATCCAGCGAAGTCCAGATAGTGATCGGGAAGTGTTGTGAGTGACAATAAAGAGGGCGCTGTCACTTTCGACGTCTGTCCCTACCTTTATCCACAGAAGAGCGGTAGCCCTATATAAGCCGGACTCCCGCTGAAACGAGGGAGACCAGCAGAAACATCGAGGTGAGAGCACACGCAAAATCTATTGGGGAGAAGAAATCCAATACATTGCCGGGCCGGAGAAAGGCCGCCGCCGAATTGGAGAAGTACCGCCGCCGAATTAGTGCCGCCGCCGGGCCGGGACCAGGCCGCCGAATATTATAACATAGTAGCATTCATTACACACACTTACATTCACATGTCCGGGCTGTGTTTACTCTGCTTCGATCTCTATCCGCCTTCAACCGTATTGCACAGTTGAACGGATATTGCGCTGGAAGTTAAGAGTATAGACACTTATCGCCAATGGTTATTCTTATTCTCTACCGTACGCTAGTACGGGCTCAGCTCTGGGAATTAACTAACGGCGTTAGTGTCGAAAGCATGGCCATACATTAGCCGCATCTCTCCTTGCCTTCAACCGTATCGCACAGTTGTTCAGGGATTGCGCTGTGGTTAGTGTATCTATTAAGCTGTATCCGGTAAGGGATGCGAGTCCCTGTGAAGAGGATATAGCTAAACCAAGCCATACACAGTTCCTACATAAACAATTATTCATGCACACATGTACTTAATACACAACCTACGGGTTGAAATACATTCACGCTAACACCCACAAGCTATAGGTTCGAGCCTATAGCTTGATATATATACACCTACCCAGGCAATCGTACGATAAGCGATTATTCATTCACGCCTCCATAAGTACAGTCTCTCACCAACCTGTACATATATTGAGTAATTCACGGCCAATGATAGATTACTACTGTCTCATACAGTAGTATATAGAGGGGGAATCCTAGACCTGATGCCCATCTATTGCGGAAGACCCTGCAGTAGTATAGAGAGCGGGTTCAAGGGTCAACTGACCATACAGTAGTATAGAAGGAGGGTTCCTATACTAGTTGACCATACAGTAGTATAGAAGGAGGGTGCCGATTCCAGGTGCCCATACAGTAGTATAGGGAGAGGGTTACTAGACCAGGTGCCTGCCTATCCACCGTGTGTTATTGATGTCCGATCCTATGTGGACCGTGTAGCCGTGAACTCTAGCCTTGATGATTCATCCTTGGAGCCGGGCCGCGGAGTGAGTCGCCGTGAGCGGGGTCGCTGAAGCCTGGGGGTGTATTCCTACGAGGGGTGCCGTCTGCTGCTGTGGTGAGCCGTGCAGTTGAATAGTCCTGCGGTGTTACAGAGAGACGGGCCGGTGCCGTAGAAGCCTTTGTACTGTGATAGTACTGTCGTGCCCAGGCCGTCCGCATCCATTGACGGTTATCAACGCTTGGAGGGGCTTAGTCGTGTAAGACGAGACACGACGACGACGAGAAGTCCATACCACCCGAGGGAAGAAGACCGGGGGAAGGAAGACACACGTCGGACATAACCACGGGAGGGCCTAGTCGTGTAAGACGAGACACGACGCAGTGTTCATCCATACGGGAGTGAACGAAGACCTGGGGAAGGAAGACAGACGCTGGACCTTTCCACGTATATCTGGGGAAGGACGATAGACGCTGGATCCTACTACAAAGCCCTGGGGAAGGAAGATAGAAGCTGGACCCATCCATGAGAGAACCGGTCGTGACCAGACTGTGGCTGTGACCAGGCCTGCTCGCGTTATAGCTAGGGCTATATATATGTTGTATATATTTTCTATTGAACTTCGGTTAATGATAACTATAAGAGTACAGGTAATTCATAGAGTAGGGATCTTCTTTGCAGGGATTGTACGCTACCACGATTTGAATCCTGTATACTTGCTCAAAGAATTATATGTCAGTATTGCATTAATTTGCTTTGGTTGTCATTACAAGTCTCCCTTTCCAACCTCCTTGATCCAGACAAGGTGACAGGTTGAATCGAACTCCCTCGTTGGCCGGGATCAGTGCCCGAGTGCGTTCCCAGTAGCCTGACAGTTTGTCTTGGGGGACCCTGCGCACTCTGTGGATCTGAAACATCCATTATCCCACGTTATAGAAGTAAGAAACGTTTCATATCCTATTCCCCATGAAAAGGAAAGGTCATGTGCCACCCGGTACACCTACGAGGGAATTGCACCTCCCCGCAGTGTCTTCTATGGTGCTGGTTCCATATCAAAGGGTCCACTCCGAGTGTCCTTCTCATTAGTAGCAGGATACATATATTTTGGACACACATCACTAGTATCCTACAGAGCACACATACCCCAGGAAACACCAGTGGCAATGGCAATAAAGGTCTGGCTATACCTATGCAGATATATAGGATATCTGTAGGATATATATCCTATTCCCCATGAAAAGGAAAGGCCATGTGCCACCCGGTACACCTACGACGGAATTGCACCTCCCCGCAGTGTCTTCTATGGTGCTGGTTCCATATCAAAGGGTCCACTCCGAGTGTCCTTCTCAATAGTTTCAGGATACATATATTTACTGCCAATGACACCGGTATATCCTATATTATATTTCCCTCACATTTCTGCTATTTAAGGATATATATATTTATTATCCCTCAACCTAAATCGTAGCATTTCCATTGGTCAGTTTACCAGGGTGTAAAAATTCGTACACCCCGGGGATCTTTCCATGTCAACGTCCGACCGGTCTGACCGATCACGTGACCAATCATCTTAATGCTGTATACTGAACCATGTTGAACGGTGTGGCCGAATGGCCCTCTAGCGGAAGGGCTCCCAGGGGATAAAAATTCACGGTTCACGTGCGAAAGCAGACATGGCGGATCTCCACTTCAAGACTTCCAACTTAAATTTTTCACTATTTCTGGCGGGAGATACCATAATATTGACCAGAATACCATCATAGTCGGAGTATTCTACTTCTCGCATGTCGAGAATATAAATATAACGAACATGAAGCGTTTTCTGGCCACGCGAAAATTATGCATAATCGCTACTGAACCAAGTTCGGCGTGTTGTGCGCTTTCAAAGATCATTTCCCGAAATCAACACACAATATTATACACAACCGTTCATATTCGATGAAAGGAAGTCTTGCTGCATCACGTTCAATCAATCTTTTAGACACACATACCTCGTAAATGGTTATATTTAGCGTCAAAATTGAACACTGTCACAGCTCTGCGTCCGTGTTGCGCGTCTACATTACTCGCGTAGACAACACGTTTTGTCAAAATGGAGACCGGTTTCGTAAATGGACAGACACATATATGCTGAGTTTCCGTGGTAAAGTTTCAGAGAAATTGCCTTTTTAACTCTATAATTCGATATGTTAATTGAAAAATGCTTTCGGGATAATAAATTCGTTATTCAGGTTTTTCCCATGGTGTATGAAAAGTTATGACCCTCCCTGAAACTCATACACCCTTCGGCTGACGCCTCAGGGTGTATGAGTTTCAGGGACGCCTCAGGGTGTATGAGTTTCAGGGAGGGTCATAACTTTTCATACACCCTGGGAAAAACCTGAATAACTAATAATATACCCTGCAGGATATATATCCTTCAGGATACATATCATAGTACAGGATATATATCCTTCAGGGCATATCCTACAGGATACTATTTCACTAGTATCAGTAAGGGTATATCCTAGGAAGGATATCATCTTTATTGGTCATCTAAAGTAGTCATCTCCCGCCAATGGTAAATAGGCGACCTACCTTGTACACAAGGGGCAAAATGCGAAGAACCTCTTCTATCTTCCCGTTTATATAGCCCGCCAAGGGTAAAACCACGTGTCTACAATACCTACGCTGATTGGCTGAGCCACCGAAAGCTGTCTGCAGCCGATCAAGCCATGATTATAGTATCCGCAAAAATGTAATAAACTCACCAAATTTCCCTGAAACACTACTAAATTTCTACTGAAATATTCACCTAGATACCCATAGAAATTAATTCTGAAGTTTTTATACAGTTTACTGTCCAAATTTAAAGTCCAAAGTACGTCGAAGCGTCTAGAATGTAGCTTCGCAACATGGTCTCGTCAGGAGACGAGCATGATAAAAATTCACGGAATAAATGCATCTACCAGGCAATCAGGGAATTACCACAAGCTAACAAGCATTTACTAGGTAAGATGACATTTAGTTCAATCAGATACCATACTATTTTAAACAATTTAGCCATTGAAAACACTAAAACTGGTCAAAGATAGAGGCACATGGCAGTGTTGAAAACTGGTCCCGCGATAACGGGTTTCATGCCTGTACAAATCAGACATGTGACACGGACTATAATAAATATGTAAAGCTTATGTACAACATTCAAATAAACATTCAGCAATCAGACAATTTCCCCCACACTATCCCCTCCCAGCTTTTGTGCGTCCCCGCACAAACTACAGAATATCACTTCTGACACCATATACGTACCTGAACAAGAAGTGATAGCTTAATGGTATCAACAATAACATTTCTAATATAACAATGTCATATCACAGCTGCAATAAACATGAAATCTGATCAAGTAAAGTCATTAACTTTGCTGCAAATAAAGTCATAACTGGAATCA